>JAJIYU010009085.1:0-17417 GCA_030144865.1 Tinospora cordifolia | reverse complement strand
GTGCCATGAATATACATGTTATGCATGTTTAGAAATCAAGAATAATGATGCATGATATGCATGAATTGTGCCATGAATAAATATTTGATGGTTCATGTTATGTACATGTTGTATTGATGGTTTAATTCGATATTGTATGTTTTATCACTAAGAAAAGATTAAATAATGATTCAATCCACATACCGGCGTAATGATGGATTGCATAGTGTCATCCTGTGTGTTCCACCCCCGATCCGGCTTGCCGGCTTACCTTTGATGATTTTGAACTGAGTTTCGAAGAGTGATCCCACTTCATAGATATTGAGTTTGAGTTTTCAAGAGTGATTATCTCTCCCAATGATGTGGAACACAGAGATTAAACTCTTTCGGTGCGAATGTCAACCATAAACAAGAAATTTGTTTGAATCGCCTAATGTATAAAAGTTTTTGATATGCTTGGTTTGTTTGAATTTAAATAATGATTTAAATGTTTAGAAAGATCCATTGGGCTATGTGCTCATCCCTTCCTTCTATTTTTCAGGTAATTGATTTAAATGAAGACCATGAATATTAGTTAGGTTATTTTTATTTAAAAAGTTTCTAATTTCTATGTAAGGGCATGTTGCCCAAGTTTTGAATCTTCTACTGTAATATTTTTTCTTCAAGATCAAATTATGTACTCAATTTTATTTAATTAATTGAGTTTATAAATTTTAGTTATTTCTTATATGATTGCCTTATCAATTTCTTAAATTTAAATTATGTACTGTCAAATAAAGTTAAGGCATGAAATAATTGAAATAGAAAGTGATGCAAGTTGTGTAGTTGTAAATGTAACACCGGCCCGACCTGCCGTTTGGTTTAGTCCACTGTTAAGAGAATGGTGGTCATGTCCAATGCTTAAAGATACGGGGGTTGGAGTGTTACAGAAGTTTATTGAGCTGACCAAATTTTCTCAAGAACTGATCCGGGAAGAAAGAATGAAAGCCAACAGATTTGCACAAGGTCTCAAGATCGAGATCCGAAAGGTCATCATGACATTGGGCCTCCGAACCTACAAGGAAGTTGTTGAATGGGCCCTAATTTTGGAACAAGAGCTCAACTTAGAACAAAGGTTGAGAGGAAAGAATAAGCGGAACGGGAACAGAAAGGACCAACAAGGGACCTAGAAGAAAAACAAAAGTGGTAAGGCTCTACAAAAAAAGGGCAGAATAAATACGAGTCAAGGGAAGAAGGTAAGAAGCTGGGATTGTGTTTCGTATGCAAGCAGAAGTAGGGCTGTAAGCGGGTCGGGTTGGGTCGGGCGACAACACCAAAAGTCACTCGACCCGACCTGGTTGGGTGGTGTTTTTTCCGACCCGACCCAACCTGACCAAGAAGCCCAACCTGCCCGACCCGTGGTCGGGTCAAGTCAGGTTGGGTGGGTCGGGTGAGTCGGGTTGGGCCATATATTTTTTTAAAAGTCTTAAGTTTGTCAAAAAGCCCAATATTTTTTGTAAAAAATCCAAATGATATGTAAAAACCTATTTATAATAAAAGCCAAGTTTTATTAATATTTTCAAATATAACACATTTAAATTAATCATTTTTTATATTTAGATTTAAATGAAATATAAATAGATTTATATTAACAAAAAACATTACACTAAATTTAAAGATAAAAAACTATTCAAATTTAAAACATTAAATCACAAAAATATTATTTAAAACATTGTAACCTTATTTGTTAAATTATTAAAAACTTAGAAATTTCATAATATATATAAATTTTATAGTAATATTAAAACTTAAAATAAAATATGGAACGAACAATAACAGTCAGGTTGGGTCGGTTTCGACACGACCTTCAAATGTTAAACCCGACCCTACTCGACCCGACCTGAAATGGTCTGGTTTGGTTGGGTCGGGTCGGGTTGGTCAGGTAACTTACACCCCTAAGCAGAAGGGTCATTTGGCGAAAAATTGTCCAACTGCACTAGCTCAGGCTTCCCAGCAATATCAATAGAATACTCAGGGGGGAAGTCAAAATGGGCGTCCTCAAGCCAGACAAAATTAAAATGCCAATCAAGGGCAAAACCAGGGCCATGGTCAGAACCAAGCCAGAATGTACGTGGTTGAAACCCAGGAAGACTAGGCCCCTGCAATAGAAGGTATGTTCCTATTGTTTTATGTTGCTGTGAGATTATTGTTTGACTTGGGTGCCTCAAAATCCTTTATCTTTGAAAAACTAGCTAATAGGTTACAACTTGTGACAAAAGCAATGCCTATGACTTTGAATGTGTCCACACCAATAGGAACCATTGTGACTTCAAAAAAGATGTGTAGTTGTGACCTTAGGTTTGAGGATAAACTTTTAACAGTCGACCTATGTACCCTACCTTTCTATGGCTATGACGTAACCTTGGGATGGATTGGTTAGACGAGTACCAGGCCCAGATAGATTGTCTTAAGAGATGGGTAACCATAACGTTACCTTCTGGGGAGATCTTTAAAATCAATGGGGATATGCGGAGATTACCAAGGAGTCCAACCCTAGCCTTGCTGAATTGTTTGAAGCAGACGGATGAGTTCGATGAACTCTTTAAAGAAGAGCCTACTGACTTGAAGAATATTCACGACCTAGCTGTAGTCAGTGAGTACGAGGATGTGTTTCTAAATGACTTACCTGGACTTCCACCAGCTAGAGAGTTAGAGTTCAAGATTGAACATCACCCTGGAACCAACCCTATTGCCATACGTCCTTATAAAATGGCGCCAGCAGAACTAGTTGAGCTGAGAACTCAATTGGACGAGCTAAGGGAGAAAGGTTTCATCAGGCCGAGTGAATCACCCTAGGGAATCCTAGTACTATTCATGAAAAAGAAGGATGGTCCCTTGCGACTGTGTGTCGACTACCGGAAGTTGAATCAAGCTACAGTAAAGAATAAATATCCTTTACCAAAGATTGACGACCTATTTGATCAATTACGAGGAACCACTCATTTTTCTAAAATTGATCTTAGGTCAGGTTACCATCAGCTGAGGTTTCGAGAGTGTGACATTCACAAGATGACTTTTAGAACAAAATATGGACACTTTGAGTTCACCGTGATGCCCTTTGGTTTGACCAATGCCCCGACAGCCTTCATGGATTTGATAAACCGAGTGTTTAGATAATACCTTGACCATTTTGTAGTAGTGTTCGTGGATGATATCCTAATCTAATCTAAATCAGAAGCTGAACACTTAAAACACTTGAGGATCGTGCAAGAAACCCTCAGAAGAAACAAGCTATATGCTAAATTTAGTAAGTGCGAGTTTTGGATGAAAACTGTAAAGTTCCTAGGCCACGTTGTATCAGCAAAAGGTATTGCTGTAGACCCAGAAAAGGTAGAAGCCGTCATAAACTAGAAACAACCCAAGATAGTAACAGAAATCAGAAGTTTCTTGGGCTCGGCAGGCTACTACAGAAGGTTCATTAAAGACTTTTCCAAGTTGGCAGAACCTATGACTAAGTTGACCAGAGAAGGAGTTAAGTTCCAGTGGGATGAGAAATTGAACGGTCATTCTAAGAACTGAAGACAAGATTGACTACGGCTCTTGTTCTAGTCACCCCAACTCCTGGTGTTACTTACACACAGTATACTGATGCCTCACTGAGTGGATTGGGTGCAGTCTTAATGCAAGAAAAGCAAGCCATCGCTTTTGCCTCAAGACAACTGAAGGTCCATGAGAAAAATTACCCTACTCACGACCTAGAGCTAGTAGCCATAGTGTTTGCTTTGAAAATTTGGAGACATTATCTTTACGGTGAGAAATTTGATCTATTCTCTGATCACGAGAGTTTGAAATACATTTACACCTAGAAAGAATTGAATCTCAGGCAACGAAGGTGGATGAAGTTTCTTAAGGATTATAATTTTCAATTGCACTACCATCCAGGGAAGGCCAATGTGGTGGCCAATGCCTTGAGTAGGAAGTTCAACAAACAAAACGAGGAGAAAGGTTAGATGTACCAATTGATCGAGGATTTTAGGCTGGGAGTGACCCTTAATGAAAATGAAGCTACCTTTACAATATGTCTTGCGAACCGGACCTGTTGTATCAGATCAGAGATGAACAGAGGCAAGACAAGTGTCTCATTCAACTAATTGAAGGAGTTACACAAGGAAAACATGCTGACTTTAGGTTAGACGTTGAAAATATCCTAAGACTCGGAGAAAGGATTTGTGTACCTTAGCAAGGACAAAGTAAGCATGTCATACTTGATGAAGCCCATCAAACTAAGTATACCATGCACCTTGGTGGGGATAAGATGTACTAGAACCTCAGGAAAACCTACTGGTGGAGAGGAATGAAAAGGGACATAGCCAAACAGGTTTCTAAGTGCTTAACATGTCAACAAATGAAAGCAGAACAACAGAAACCCTCTAGAATGTTACCACCACTCCCAATCCCTAAATGGAAGTGGGATAACATTGCCATGGACTTCATTAGTGGTTTACCCAAAAACTAAAAAGGAGAAGATACTATTTGGGTGATTGTAGATCGTCTCACCAAAGTGGCTCACTTCTTGCCAATCAGATCCACAGACCAAGTCAGTAAGCTGGGAGAAATCTATGTAAAAGAAATCATTAGGATTCATGGTGTGCCCAAGACAATTGTGTATGATAGAGACGCTCGCTTTACTTCACAGTTTTGGCAGAGTTTCCAGAAGGAGATGGGTACTAAGCTTACCATGAGTACAACCTTTCACCTTCAGACAGATAGTCAGTCTGAGAGAGTTATTCAGATTTTGGAAGATATGTTGAGGTATTGCGTTTTAGACTTCAAGGGGAATTGGAGCAAGTACTTACACTTGGCGGAGTTTGCCTATAACAACAGTTATTAGGCAAACATAAAAATGGCTCTACTCGAGGCTCTCTATGGAAGACCCTACAGATCACCTACCTGTTGGGCTGAAATTGAAGATCAAGTATTAATTGGGCCAGAGATGGTGGAAGAGACGAGCAACCATGTGAAGTTAATACAAAAGAGACTGAATACTACATAGAGTCGTCAAAAGAGTTGTGCTGACAAAAGGAGAAGACCATTAGAGTTTCAAGTTGGGGACAAAGTATTTCTGAGGATCAGTCTTCAGAAGGGTATCAAAAGGTTCGAATTCAAAGGGAAGTTATCTCTAAGGTTTGTCGGACCCTTTAAAATACTTAGGAGAATCGAGGAATGCGCTTATGAGTTGGACCTACCAAACCGGATGACTTCAGCACATAACGTATTCCATGTATCCATGTTGAGGAAATATGAACCTGACTCCTCTCACATCATTCAGTAGGAGGAAGTGAATATTCAAGATGATGCTACCTACGAGGAAACAACGATCAGAATCCTTGACCACAAGATACATAATCTAAGAACAAAGGATATCTCATTAGTGAAGGTACTGTGGAAACATCACGGGGTAGAAGAAGCCACGTGAGAACTTGAAAGCGAAATGAAGACCAAGTACCCGCATCTATTCACGGGGAATACCTAAATATGTACAAATTTTGAGGATGAAATTTTTCTAAGGAGGGTAGGTTGTAACATCTCGAAAATTCGTATGAAATTTGAAAATTTATTTAGAGAATTATACGAAATTGACGGATGAAAAATTTGGTAAGTCTTAGTTTAACCAAATAAGGAATAAAATCAATTTAATAGATTTTTGGAAGAAAATACATGAATTTAATGTATATCATGGGATATCATAGCTAAAAATATAAGGACATATGCAATTTTTGAGGAAAACAAGATTAGAAAGTCAATTTGAATTAAGATTTGGCAAAAAATCCAAAAATAGAACATGAAATTCAGCTAAAAATCATATAAAAATAACTTAAAACACATCCAACGGCTTCAAACCGTAGATCTGAATCTGATCTCATGATTGGATGGCCGCAAGAGGATTCGCACCAACGCCTGAGCGCACAGGATAACGAAGATTGGACGGACGAAGACGATCGAGGATGATTGGACGGTCGCGATCAAAGCCGCAAAACCACGATCCCGAAGATGCACGGTACGACTCGACGTATGCCGATCTTGACCCTTCGATCAGATTCGTGTGCGTGTCTCGAGGACGATCTGGTGCACTGAATAATAGCCGAATTATAAAATATGAAAAAAATGAGAAAATCAATGGAAAATTCACCGAAAATATAAAAAATCGAGATAAATAACAAAATTTGATTTTTAAATTTCGAAAAAAATTTAAAAAATACTCATTTTTCCCTTAATATTAGGAAATACGAAATTGTAGAGAATCTTGGTGTTTTACTCTAAAAAAACTCAAAAGTTTCTATTTTTTTCCCTTTGAAAACCTATATAAATCCCCCTAGGCTCTCACTTCCCTTATTTCAAAGATAAGAGTTGAAATTTCCTCTTATTTTCTCTAAGCCCTCTTCTTGGCACATCTTTTCACCTTTCTTTCCTCTCTCTTGAGTATGAGAAGTTTTTCTCTTGGGTTGGGGAATTAATTTGGGTGATGTTCGTTGGCACTAAATACGTGGAGCAATTGTTGCAGAAATTTCTGAAGAAAGCGTCACGAGGTGAAATTGATTTCTAGAACACCTTTCTGTTCTTATTTAAATTTATGGCATACTCATTGTTTGTGTGGTTTTCACTAAAATCAAAGATTTTTAATTTTCGTTTCAGAATTTTAAAAGTTTATTTCAGTTTTATAATTTTGATTCATGTTTAAACAATTATATCATCCATGCCATGTTAGTATCATGCTTAGGCTTTTAAATTAAAGTATGATGCATGTCTTATGAGTGTTTCATGAATTGATTGTGTATATTTTGAATTTTAGTTTGATTTCATATTCTGAAATTTATTTTATGAGATCATGATATGTGAGTTAAGCTGAGATGATGGTGATAATAACCACGTACCATCATAGTGGTCAAGGCGATGCTATGAATGTTCTTTTCATATGAGTTTGGTCATATGGTTTTCAGATCTAAGTAGTTGAGGGTCGTCTACCACAGTACCTTGTGAGTCACCAAGTGTACCGGGTTGATGCCGACACGTGCCACGAATGGGTTGATGCCGAGTGGGCCTCGTTTACTTAGTTAAGAGCATCAAGGGATTAAATGCCCTTTTGGTTTGAGACTCGACTTGAACAAATTATTGTTTGAAATGCGTAATGATTGCAAGTGTTTGAATTATTATTGTGTTATGAGTTTGAATATGAAAGATGGTTGTTCGAAAAGGATCTACTGGGCTATGTGCTCACTCCTTCCTTTTTTATTTTTTTTTCAGGAACGTGAAACCTATTAAGCAGTTGAACATGGATAGTTCTTAGAAAGTTTCTACCTTATTATTTTTAGAATTTTTAAGGGCATGTTGCCCAAAGTTTAAATCTTTTCTACTGAAAAGTAATTTGAATTTTTCCGCTATAATAATAGTTTTTTTTGAAAAGTTTAGTACTTTCAATTTTTTTCTATTATGAATAAAATAGTTTGAATTTCTTTATCTCTTTTAATTTGCCTTGATTTTATTAAAGTGAAAATTTTGTATTCTTGAATTTTTATACAAAGGCATGAGATATTGAACAAGAGAAGAACAAGTGTGCGTCACTTGTAAAGTAACGCCGACCCGACCCGCCAGTTGGTTAAGTCCACTGTCAAGAGAATGATGGTCATGTCCAATGCTTAAAGATATGAGGGTTGGGGTGTTACATGCCAAAAGGCCTGTTACCTATTCGATACCCTATCTCAGGAGTGAAGTCTTAACTCGAATCTTAGTCCCATCTTACTACTGCCCCAATAGCATCGACACCTGCCTTGGGTTGGGAACACTCATGATGATGCCAAACTACTGCCACAGTATCTGCATCACCTTGCAGGTACGTGTTTAAATTTTTTAATCATCTTCATTTAATGACCACAAACATATTTACAATTCCCATATCCAAATATAAATAAATGATGGATATAAATTAACAACATATGATCATATCAGTTATATTATTCCTCACATAGTATGCATGCCATGCATTAATATTCACAGATAGTACAACATGTTGTCTACATCATTTAAGGACAATCAAACATACATGGGTGTCACACACATCCCTAGTATGCTTCTTAATAATCAATGCAAATAAACATTTAATCATACTTCATATGCAAACCAAAATAATACTAAAGAGTTTAGGGTAGTTATCTCCACCTTTGACGCTTAAATCCTTCTGATCATAGTATTTCGAGCCTTCTCAAGTCTTCACTCAAGGAGAGAGCAAGAAGACTCTTTTTTCTTGAGCTTGAAGAAAACTAAGAAAAAAAAATGAAGAAGAGAAGAATGAGGGGACTCTTTTTCTCTTGAGAATGAAGAAGAAAAGAATGAGATGAGATGGTTTAAGGGGAAGAGAAGAGTGTTATTTATAGGTATCCTTAGCCAATCACCTCATTCCACTATTCATATTTTAATGTATCCCACCACCCTACTACTAATATTTTAATACATCTCACCACCTTATTCTACTACTTATATTTTAATATATTTTATTTTTATAGAATTACTTATGAGATAATTACGATAATGGTAATTTTTTTTTATTTTTCACGTGAATTTACCATTCTACCCCTGAAAAGTAAAATTATCGTTATAAGCTTGAAGATTTAATGTGTTTTCACTATTTGATGAACTCATTTCCATAATCTTAATATTTGAGAATTTTTCATGGTAGTATAGTGACACCACGTTTTTGTTCCAAATTCTATGTTTTCAATCGCAATATCGCGGTACTGGTAGCTAGTTTCGCATTAACCACGCAAACACTTCATTTTTTCATTTCATGCCGCACTAGTGCGGTACCCAAATGGCTACCACAGTAGTCATGCGAATGTTTTTTTTTAACTCTTTAAGGTGTTACATCATGGTTGTGTTCCAAATAATAAAGCAAGGATTAGAATAATCAATAACTCTTTGGGCCCACATGCCCAAACTAAAGACAATAAATAACTATTATTTCTAAGATGACCTCGTTAGCGAGGTCTACTACTGGAGAATTCTTTACACATTCTTGTCAGTATGAATACTCTCACAAATTACTTGAAAATGAAAGTGAGCTTAAAGAGCCAGTGAATGATACACTATACGTCTCATGCATTATTCATGTCAAAATATCAAACATGCAAACAATTATCAAATATTAAGTGATTCAAACATTTAATTATTTTCCAGTTTTCATTTATATCGATATCCCTAGTGTTCCCATCGCACCAAAATATCAATCAAGAAACAATGATAGACGCTAATCCTTTAGGAATTTAGGGGCACACCTATCATTTCATATTTAAAAACTAGGGACACACCATTGTCGTCAACATTAGAGACTAATCCATATCTTTGGGGAAACACCTACAATGATCAACCACTGAGCCACTATAACGATACGTGGTTCAATCTTTAATTATATTTATTTAGTGTAAGAACCAAAACTTTCTAAATCTAGCATGCCCAAAATTCACATAATTTTATTAGCAAAATTTTATCAAATATCATGATAAATATTTGATCAATCATTGTTGTCAATCAATGTCATGCAACATGATCCTCAATATGTAATATACAAATAAAAACCATGTAATCTAAACATTTAACGTACAAACACACTAACATGTTCCTAAAAATTCAATCAAAACAAACATTCAATAAAAACAAACATTCATCACATTCAAAATTTAAAACTCAGGTAACACAGATGAGCAAAGGTACTCATTTGCACCTTGTTAATAAAACCTTTATTTTCCTTAATTATGGCATTGTTGTTCCAATTGTCTTGAACTTTCAACCTAAGATCATTAAAATCACTATTTTTAGTTTTTGAAACCTTTTCCAATATTTTTAAATTATAAATTTAATGACTCATAACCAAACATGGTAAACAGCGCACTATTCACAATTTTTAGTGCATTTAGTGAGCATTATGCCCTTATTCAATTGTTAAGGTTGCTCCACACCTTTCCAGCAATGAATACTCACCATACATCGCCTTTGTAGACCTTTTAAATATATTTAAGGTCATTAAACATCCAGCCATGATCAACATGTATAAAGTGTATAAAATTGCAATGGTATTCCCAATACACACATACTTTTATTAGTTAATAGATACTAAAGCCTCACACTCATTTCTAGCAGCTTAAGTATATTTAATCCCTAATTTCTAGCGAATGGACTTGTTGATTTAACATATAAATATTTCGAAACATCACCCATCTTACTATACACGCTACCATCCACTAATTGTGCATATAGATTCATTACCATCCATAGTATCCTAGCCGTAACCTTTATGCAAACCTAAATCATCATTTTCTACCAACCTAACTTGCTAGTTTTATCAAGGAAATCAACATATTTTAATACATTGCCTTCCTTGATGACTTCATATACTATATGCATAATCATGTGATTCACGTATTTGCATGCGTACTTAATAAGTTTACCTTTATATAGATATGAATTCATTCTTTTTGTCATGGTCTCATAAATTTTTAGCATCTTAATATATTATATTAAATGCTAAAAAAAGAAAATAATCACAAGAATAAAGTAGGGAGATCATCAGACCTCACACAATGTTCACTTGAAAAGCCCAAAATTGCTTGGAGGAATAGTGTTTTGTAAGCGAGTTCTTGGATTCTTTTGGACTAATATATGGGTTTGTTTTAAGAATTAAAATAGTCAAAAAATTTTAGATTTGTTGATGAGAACAAGAAGCCAAGAAGATGAAGAAAACGGAGGAAAAAGAAATAAAGAAAGAAAATATATATATGGTGGAGAGTAATACCTTGAAGAGTGTATCTATAGTAGTTTAATGTATGTGATCTCAACCTTTTGTGGTGTTCTTCAATGATTGTAACAAAAGAAGACGAGAAGGAAAAAAGAAGAATGAGAAATCGACACACTAGAAAAAGGGGTAAAATAGAAGTCGCCATTTATTTATTTATTATTGAGATTGAGATTTGTTTGATAATGATATTAGGAGATAATGGGGATAACTAGGAATTTAGTAGTTATTTGTAAAATTTGATTTTATCTCTTCTACTAATCTATTTGGCTCATAGGGAACTAAGGCTTTTTCTAAGATGGTGGGGCTGAACCTCCCTTATGCGTAAAAACTGCAATGGTGGCTTCATACGGGGAATAGGGGGCTTGAGGTTTCTAACGGTGAATCCAAGTACCCCTTACTGAAGAGGGGAAATTCTTAGAAGAGAAGAGAGATTTTTTTTAGTGAATTTGTAAAGGGACGTGGGATTTGTGTTTTGGTACACTTGGGAATTATCAATGTACGTGGATGCAACTTGTGTAGTGTTAACGTATGTATACATAAATGTATTTTATGTCATAATTCTTTTTTTTTTGAGAATCAAATTTGAGTTTAATAATTCGTTATCTCGTAATGCAAATTTCATGTTTTATCACAATATAATTTACATGATTTATAATTAGAATTGGATTAATTAATAATTAATAATATATTTATATTATATATTCTAATTTAACTAGATTAAATCCAAAATAGCTTTATTCATAGTATGTCTCAATCTTATTAACAAAAATTTGACTTGTTTTATATATTAACTTTTTAAAATTTTTATGACTATGCTCCTATATTGTAATTTGTCCAATATATATATCATTAACCAAAGTTGGTAGGAAATAATTTATTTATTTTTCTCCATTAAATTAATTTTTATTTTGTTTTTTTAACTTTTCAGAATATTACAAACTTGTTATAGTGTCAATGGACACATGATATCTATTGAATAATCTGACAAGCTATCCATGTCAACGGACACACAATTTCTTTTCACAAGAGAATCAATGCTTTACTATACTAGTCAAGAATTGTTGCCACCCTTATCAAGAATTTTTTTTAAGAACAACTGTTCTTCAAGCTAATTTACTATACTAGGCACCAAAACCTTTTAAATCATTCTTGGTCATGCAATTTATAGAACATGTAGGAAACTAAAGTATATGCAAGTAAAATAGGGTAAAATAGAACAGCACACATAACAACTAGAATATCATAAACACGACTCATAGTATGAATACTTCTCCTCCATATTTCGATCTCGATTCTCGTATCTCACATGTTATCCTATGCATATAGAACCTATTAATACCATTCTAAGGTTTGGATATAATTTGGTTTTATATGTTCTTTTATTCTTAAGCCCATTATGGTCTGCATAGTCAAATTTCCCAAATTCTTATACTTAGCCAAGTTTCCCTTAAATTTCAAGTATGCGTAATCTCTTTCCAAATTTTCATGTGATCACATCATATATCAAATTGTTACAAAATTTGATTGACATCAAGTAGACACATCAATGTTTCCCCAGAATTTTGAATCACCATGTTTGGACACCATTTGACATCATTATGAAGAATCCAATCTCAAGTTTTTGTTTTGTTTGCACTCTGTGATAGATTTTGGTTTCTAGTTCAATTTCACTAGCTAGACATGTCTTTTTAGTTTATTTTTTGACAGACAACATCCATCTAGAAACATCTCCACAAAATTTCATCCTTGTTGAACGCCTAAAGATGGATCAATTTAATGATTTATCCTCTATTTTTATTTTTGTCCAAGTATAGAGACAGGGTTGGTTTTTTATTTTATAGCCCTAGAAAATTTCATCTAATTGAGCTAAAATTTGGCATGGTGTAGCTACATTGATTCAATAACTAAGAAAAAGTCTCAAGTCAAAATAAGGTGTCGAACCCATCCAATTCATGGCACTAATTGTAACACCCTAATTCTCGATCCTTTCTTTTTTGTCACATCAGAGTCACATGCAGAGAAGCATGCCTCTAGATTAATATTTGTACATGTGTCATTTGTTGAGAATCAAGATGTTACTTTTTCTCACTATTAAATTATATTAAACACATTCTAGGCATACCATATCTCATATAAATAACTTATACGTCTCTTGGGCATATCAAGAACATATAGAGATAATTAGATAAATGAATCATTACCTCAACATTTAAGACTGAATAAAACTTGAAACAAAGTTTTCAAAAGTAATCTCTAAAACATGGCCTATGTGGCCAAAATTTGAACCATAAAGACAATTAACAATTTAAACTACTCTAAAGGTTCATATATCTAATCTAAACCAACTTAGGAAATGAAAATATCGTCAAATGACCTCCACAGTGAAGTTAGCTACTAGCTAGAAAATATCCTGGAGAGGTTGGTCAGCAAACACCACCTCAAATGCCACCTAAAATGCAAACACCACCTAAGATGTATCTGTAGAACCTTGATTAAAGGGATGTCCTTGGTCCTGAAACTACCTTACGATCTAATATTCTGATCGCTGGTTCTTCATCATTAGCATCGTCCTGGATGTCAACTTCTTTCCAATGTATGATGTGAGAAGGGTCCGGTTCATACTTCTACAACATCGATACAAGGAATCATTGTGGATCGAGGACATTCTATTCGGTAGATATTGCTCGTAGGCACATTCACCAAACTATTTAAGTATCTTGAACTAATCGATGAACCTTGGTGATAGTTTTCCTTCGACCCCAAAACATTTAATCCCCTTTTGAGGTTTGATCCTTAGGAATACTGAATCACCCTCTTGAAATTCTAGAGGCATTCTCATCTTATCTGCATAGTTCTATTGTTTGCTCTAAGAGGTGGTTAGCCTCTTCTAGATCTGTTTCACCGATTCACTCATCTCTTATACTAGGTCTAGCCCTGTGAGCACATGATCCTTAAAGTGTGCCCCAACACAATGGAGATCTATAGGGTTTGCCATAGAGAGCTTCGTATGGAGCCATTTGAATACATGCCTAGTAGTTGTTATTGTAGGCGAACTCTATCAAGTGCAAGTATTTGCTCTAATTACCATTAACATCAAGAACGCACGCTCTCAATATATCTTCCAATACGTGTATAACCCTCTTAGACTGCCCATCCATCTAGGGATGGAAGCAGTGGTCATGTTGAGTCTATTGCCTAATTCTTTTTGCAGGCTTTTCCAGAATTGAGATGTGAATCTAGAATCTGTATTTGACACTATGGTCTTGGGTACACCATGTAACCTTAATATCTGCTTGACATAGAGTTCTCCAAGCTATCCAACTGAATTAGTAGATTGGATGGGTAGGAAGTGATCTCCCTAGGTGAGGCAATCTACAATTACTCGTATTATGTCTTCTCCCCTCTAGTTCCTTAGTAGACTACTAATGAAATCCATAGTAATGTTATCTCACTTCTACTTGGTAATTGGAAGTGGGTGCAACATTCCTGAGAGTCTTCTGTGTTCTACCTTTACCTACTAGCATGTCAAACACCTAGAGACATACTTGGCTACATCCCTCTTCATGCCTATCCACTAGTACACTTTCTGAGATTCTGATACATCTTGTCACATCCTAGGTGCATAGTGTACTTGGTTTGATGTGTTTCATACAAAATGGTTCTTCTGCTCTATCCACTCTTAGGTTTACAGATTCTATCTCCAAGTCTAAGAGTACCTTGTGCATGAATTCTGAAGTCAATATGCTTGCCTCCTTTGACACCCTTTATCAATCCTATGATTCATTTATCCCCTTTCTGTTCACCCCTTATTTGATGTAAGAACAGTGCCCAAACTATTCTGCGAAGCATCAATATACAATACATACCTCACACCATGGGTTTGTGTAACCAAGATGGGTGCCAAAGTTAACCTTTCCTTCAATTCTTGGAATGATCATTCACACTTATCATCACAAACAAATTTCTCTCCCTTTCTGGTTAACTTGGTCATTATTCCAGCCAACTTTGAGAAATCTTGGATGAAACTACGGTAGTGTCTTGCTAAACCTAAGAAGCTTCTGATTTCTATTATAGTCTTAAGCTGCTTCCTGTTGGATACTGCTTCTTTCTCTAGGTCTATAGACATTCCTTCAGCTAAGATGACATTGCCAAGGAACTTGACCATGTTCATCAAGAACTCACACTTGCTAAATCTTGCATAGATTTAATTTCTTTTCAACATCTCCAGACCAATTTTCAGGTGTTCTGCATGCTTAGATGTTCCTTCAGCTAAGACGACATGGCCAAGGAACTTGACCTTTTTCATCCAGAACTCACACTTGCTAAATTTTGCATAGAATTAATTTCTTTTCGACATCTCTAGACCAACTTTTAGGTGTTCTACATGCTTACTCTTGAATTTGGAGTAGATCAGAATATCATCAACAAATACTACAACGAATTGATACAAATATTGTTCAAAGACTTTGTACATTAAATCTATTAATGCAGTCGGTGCGTTGGCTAGACCAAATGGCATCACCGTGAACTTGAAGTATCTATATCGAATTTGAAAGGCTATTTTATGTATGTCAGATTCTCGGATTCTCAATTGATGGTATTCTGACCTTAGATCATTCTTGGAGAAGTGAGTGGCTCCCCTCAACTAATCGAACAAGTCATCTATTCTAGGCAATGGATAATTTTTCTTTATTGTTACTTGGTTTATCCTCCAATAATCAACACACAACCTCATGGATCCATCCTTTTTCTTCACAAACAACATTAGAGCTCCCCAAGGTAACTCACTGGGTCTAATAAATCCCTTCTTACAAAGTTCATCTAGTTGTGTCTTCAATTCAATTAGTTCCATTGGTGCCATTCTATAGGGTAGAATGGCTATGGGATCAGTACCTGGATGTAACTCAATCTTGAACTTTACCTATCTATGTGGAGGTAGTCTAGTGTAATAACCCAAAATTTTGTCAAATAATTAAAGATAAACAAGTTTAATGAAATTAAATGAAATACGTAAAGTGAATCAACTTTGAAAATTTTAAGAGATTTATGGGTGCAAATGAAGCCTTAATTTGATATTTAAATGAAAATTTCAATTAAGAAGAATTAATTATGAAATTTAAAGAACTTAATTATGGGGTGGTTGCGATGACTAGGCTTCTGTGACAGTGATAGTGAGACAAAATTGGTAATAACATGGCAGTGTTCATACGAATTTATGATTATTTTTAAATAATATGTGTGTTAAATACTACATATTATATGAATATATATATATATAGAAAAATTTACATAATTAAATAAAAATGTAGTATGCTTATATTTATCTAAAATAAATGTAACATTATATAAGTATCAATTTATAATTACATAAATAATGAAACGAATATGTAAATAAAAATTTATGAAAATGAAGAAATAGAAAATGTAGATTATTTAATTATTGACATTAAAAATGTTAAAGAAATATAAAATAAATACGATATTGAAGAAATAGAAAGGAAAAATATTAGCAAGTTAATAAAATAAAAAGACATGTGCAATAAACTATGTTTACATCAATTAGAAAGTGTATAATTAGCAAATTTCCGATAATAACAACTTTAGAAAGTGATTTTGGTAATAAAAACTGCATCCAACGGCCATAAATACGTAATCCACACGATCTACGATCCAACGGTCAAGATCAGGCTTACACCAAACGGTCGGATGCACTGAATCACTGAAATCCAACAGTCCACAATCAATCTGTCTGATCCAACGAACGAGATCGAAACAAAACCAGCACCCGGATGCATTGAATCAGCGTGATCCAATGACCCACGATCAATCCATTAGATCCAACGACTCACGACGCAGGCCTGTTCGGAGGTCGCGAATGTACTGTGATCAAGGAAGATCAGACGATTCAAATCTGTTTCGTTAATCACGTCTGAGATCCAAACACTGCGATCAATGACAATCCAACGGCCAGGATCTTTGCTCGTGTTGTGATGATCATCGATGCTGCGCTCGAGGTTCATCCAACGGTGAGGATCAAAGCCGCATGAGTTAATCGTGAACGATGTTGCGCTCGAGGAAGATCAGACGGTCCGGATTTGAAACATTTTTGATCAATCGCGATCTAGTGCTATGCTCGAGGTTGATCAACGACCCATACAAGTTTCGTTGATCGCGAACGTCCGTGCTGCACTTGAGGTTCATACGACGATGCACAAAGATTTTGTTAATCACAACCATGATCTGAGTGCCGCAATCAAGGATCATCAACGGTCCAGATTAACGCTTCGATTTAAAACCAAAAAATCACGAAAAAATTTGAAAAAATAAAAAAATTCCAAAAAAATTCGAAAAAATTGTTTCTAAATTCCAAAAAAATTATTCAAATATACTTGCTATTTTCCTATGCTTGGGGGGCATGAAATTTTGAATAATTAGCAAGTTTCCTACAAAGAGAACACCACAAACTTATCATTCTACACCATTTTGAACTCTATATAAAGGACTTCTAGTGCTCTCATTGTTTTCATCCCAAATCAAGAGCATACTAGTCCCTCTTGACTCTCTCTGGCCTTCTTCTTGGCAATCCCCTCAGTTCTTGAGTAATCTTGAACTGTTC
>JAJIYU010009084.1:0-17334 GCA_030144865.1 Tinospora cordifolia | reverse complement strand
ATATATATATATATATATATGCATGTGTCTATATCAATTAATCAATTAAATCACATATGCGTACATATATATACAGAAATAATCGGGGTATTACAACATCTTATCTTGAGTCCAAGTAAGGATCCCATTAAACCTACACAAAAAAAAACTTATTTAATTTATATTAATAAAGCAATGACAATATTTACCATAAAAATACAATAAAATGTAACAGTTACATCATGATGATGCAACTGATTAATCGTCCAATGAAGGGTATATATGTAGTCATTATTAAGATCCATCACCATCCTTGAAGTCCACATTTCTATGCAGGGTCAATTATTGTAATAGTGGGATTGACGCATGGATGAGTAAATGGAAATGATTATAGGTATATCCTTGTATAAAACACACATTCAAACACAACCATCATATATAAATGTATGTATGATTTTATATAACTAGTAGAAAATAAAACATGCCTCAAGCAATGATATATTCTGCTACTTAACAAACACCAACTCGTTATGCGCTACCAAGTTCGCAATATAAAAAGGCAAGAACAGTGACACTCCATGCATATGCCTTAATAGTGTCCACATTCTTTAGTAGTTGAAGATAAAGAGATGTGAACTCAAGTACCACTTTTGCAGTGAGCAATGTTCTACCATGAAAATAGAGGATCAATGCTCTAGCAATGCACTCAACGAAATAATATTCATTAACACTGTCTTTGGTTGTACCAAAACCATTTCTTAGTCATCTCTTGCTCAATGTAAGCCCTTTAACCATTCTAATATACTCAATGGCTTCTTATTTGAAAATGCCCAAGCACTAGCATAAGAATTGGACAAGACCATCAAACTTCATTTGTTTCATTGGCGATTGATATGCTCACTCTAGAATACTTTGGAGAATACAAACATCATTAAGTAAGACATATAACTGAATCGGAGGTGAAATGTGGTAGTCTCTAGATGTCACCCATCAACGAATGTTGAGATCAACATCCTATTAGTATAATTATAAGAGTATGCGAACAATGGTCTTAATTTAGATCTATTAACAATTTTCTGTAGGTGTGCCCATTGAGGGTAACATTCTACATTCCACGCCTTGATAAATACTCCCATGATTATATATTTTAGCAAGCCTTGGTGCAAAAATTACAAAAGTTTTTTTTTTTAATATAGATTATTGATAATTTATTATTAAAGAGAAAATAGGTGGCAATAAGAATGGCAGCTAACCTCATTTCTCTATATGGCTATAGCAACACAGTGCTTAAAGCTTTTCAAAACAAAAAGACTAGAAGGGCCCGTAAAAAGGTGGAGGAACTTCTTCGGATGTTCCTTCCTTACAATTGGTCTTTCCACCTTCTTTAAATTCTTCTTTTTGTTTGCTATCACACATCAGGGCTTTCACTATGAAAAATTCATTGATTGACAGAAGATCTTGTTGCCATCATAGCTCGCCTAAATGAGATTGTCAATGGGAGCCTAGCACTAAATGTTCTTGCCCCAAAGATGTGGATTAAGACTAATTGGTTGGCTTCTTCCTTGTAGCCAACGCTTTCTTTGATGTCATTCTTAAATAAAATTCAAAACATATTTAATTAATTTTAATGTTTAGATGCAAAGTAAATAGGAAATGCAAAACAGGAAAAAAAAAAAATAGATGTAGGTCTCTGCCACACAAGGCTGAGATGATTCAACGTCCTAGGGCATCATTCTTTTGATGTTTTTCATTGCTAAATCACATGAAAATTAGATTAGAACCTCAAAAATAGAATGAACCAATTTTAGAACACAAAAAAACAACTATTTCTTACTAGATTTGAGGCTACATTTCAAGAACGAATGATGCACAAAATATACATGAAATCTTGGCGAATGGTGCACTACAGTCACGGTGAGGATGGTAACAGCAAACTACGGTGATGGTGATGGCAATAGCGACAGTGAGAGTAATGATGGTAATGAGATGGGTTGGTGTGTAGGGTGGGGTGAGTGTTTGAGAAGAACCAAATGGGCTGGGTAATAATAAAGGTAGTTTAGGAATTTAAAAAAAGTGGAGTGAATTTATCATATTTTTTAATTAAAAAGGTGAACTTATCATTTCGAGCGAGGAAAGAAAAAAACAAAAAATCTAAGAATGGGATGAATTTAGCCCCAGTCTAAAATATAAATTGGGATTGTGATAGGTTATTTTAGTCATCCTTTCTTGTTTCCTCGTCCACTTCATTAAAAAAATTGAAAAAGACAAAAAAAAAAAAAATCTCTTGTAAATTTAGCAAAAGGAACATCAATAAAGCTCAACATGTATGTCTTCAACCACGCCCTTCCTGGTTTCAACCCATCAACTCTTCAATTCATCTCAATCTTCAATCTTATTATTTCCTTGTAGTTTTTTAAATCCTATGTATATATTTTAACCCTTTTGAAGTGTTTACAAGTATGCAAACCCTCCTATCAAGACAGTCAAAAATCAAAGACAAAGGGGCTGATACGGATTTCAAAACTCGGAAGTCTCCCCTATTATACTTAATATATATGACCTTTCATGGGTGGACAAAAGTAGGTGCATTCAACCAAAGATGTCGGCACAGACTTCTTTCGTCTGCTCACAAGAGGGTCGGACAAAGAATGGTTTTCAACAATGTAGCATTAAAATCAACTTGGAACATATGAAAATCATAATTTAAATGGTGATCTTTGATTTACTTAAACCGATTTAAATTGGAAACATATAAAACCCGAAATGAATTAATTCTTTTGCAAAATTTTGCTAGATTGTTGTTTGTAAACTTCCTAAATGTTCTTTTAGCTCTTTCAATAGTTTAAAAAAAATTAAAAATGTGATGAATCAGTGGACAAGAAATAACAGAGAGGCTGGTTGAACTAGAGACAGCATTGGTTCCAACCGAGATCAAACCCTAATAAAATTGGTATCCTTGTAATTTCTTGTGTCTTTCGCAAGAAATTATTTGCACAACTCGAACTAGTGACCACATCGACTTGGACAAGATTGTGAATCAAAATTCCTGACATGTACACACAGCTAGGAGGATCAGTTGATTACAATGACAGATAAGGATCCCTAGCTCATCTAATTTGCTACACCGTTGCATAAAACCAAAACCTTCGTCATAAGCAATGAACAAGTGAAGAAGAGTAAAAAAATGTCAACACCAAGTCCCGTCAAATGGCTTCCAGATGAAGTGAGAGAATCAAAATTTGGTACAGCGTTAGCAACCCTCACGCTTTCCTTCGAGCAGGTGTAATTACAACGAACCGGATGCGAGATTCTATACACGCCTTTGCTTGTTAAGATAAATATGTCCTTCCTGTTATCCTCTCCTATAGAGAATATGTAACCCAAAAATGAGAGACGACTCTCCATTGCCAAGTCGCATGGAAGAGGAGAGTTATGAGAGCAACCGAATGAAAGCCTAGTGGAAGTGAATTTCCTACTGTTTTGTGGGATTTCAGTACCTGCCCACATAGCATTTCCATACAAATCTCCATACAAGTACCTGGAATACCAATTATAAAGAGAAATGGTAACACCAAGCCGATTTAAAGTTCCATCAACTGCCAATCTACAATTTACTAAAAAACTTACCTTCCATACAAGCATGGATCAGTTTGAGACCGATAAAAGTAACCACCAGCGATTGATGCTGAGCCTTCATTTGGATTTACAGTGGAGTGGTTGTATCCCATCACTGGGAAGATGGGATTCATTATTGAGCTCACAGATGTATTTTCTCTAGGAGACTCTGAAGAGTTGTAAAGAATGGCGCCTTCGTAAACTTGCCACCCATAGTTGCCACCCTTAACGACTATATCCACCTCTTCAAATTGATTCTATATTCATCATACTCAGATCAGCGACACTTTTTTGGTATAGTGAGTAAAACAATAACCTTGTCTAATAAAAAAGTTCAAGCATTGGTTAAATTGAATCATGGTCTGTTTAGAGCCTAATAAATTTTGTTGTCTCAAAAATAGCCAACATGAAAATCATTATAAAGGATTTTTGTCTGGAAATAGTTTGGAATCTAAGGCAGTCGAGAGCTCATTGATGATTTGAATAAGAATCAAATTCAAATTAACCTGGCCAGAATCTCCACAAATGAAGTAGGATGGTCGTTTTGAATCAAAACTGCAACGCCAAGGATTATGAAACCCCAATGCCCAGATCTCGGGCAGTGATTCCTTATCATCCACGTATGGATTATCAGTTGGAATGGAATAATTTCCCCAGAGACCATGATCTTCTATCTCTTCTGCACCTGGATGTGGCTTGAGCAGGGTAAGAAATTAGGCAAGTGTTCACAAATTCTAAAATGCTGACAGAACAAATTTTACATTTAGATATATAATTGAAAGCACTAGCCAGATAATTGGCAATGCCAGAGAGCATGTTGAATAACTACTTATTCATGTATGAAGCCCAATAACTATCTCCTCGGTAGTGGATTTAATTCAAAACCAGTAATATTAATATCAATCTAATACCAAAAAAGACTTACTTGGTAGATTATCTATGTCAAGCCTCAAAATCTTCCCATGCAAGGATTTCTTGTTTTGGGCAAAATTATAAAGATCTTTACTATTATCCGCCACAATATAGTACAAGTACCCATCCGAAGGGCCAAAAAGAATCTGACCAGCGAGATCGTTAGTATATGGAAGCCCCATTGTGAAAATCCTTCTTACTTCTGATGGATTGGCCCTTGTTGCCTGAAATTATAAGTATCATAAGTTTAAATAAATCTATTGGTTAAAAAAAAAAAAATCAAACAAATGCTTAGACAAGCCAGGCCTGCAGATCAATACTAAGGGTGGCTGTGATCCAGTGCCATTAGTAGTAAACTCTGCAATTATACTATGATACTGGCATGGCATGTATCCATTTTGAGTAACAAGTGCTGAAGGATCACAGCCAACGTCTGCATTACATGAACATCTTCCTGAACAATCTGACTCTTGGATCTTATCACAATTAAATGAGACAAAGAACCGACCATTGAGTGCAAACTGCGGATGAAATGCTATGCTCATCAAGCCATGTTTAGTGTCCATAAGTACTATGTCAGTTAAGTCAAGAAACGGGTTGAGTTCGTCAAGAACTAATGCCAATCCTGATCCCTCTTCTAGCACAGTAGCTAACCATATCTTGCCTTGTTGGCTTGCCAAGAAGATCCGGTTGGACCCGTCAGGATGAGGAACCATATCAAGGTAAGCACCATCAGCAATTTTCTCAAGGCACAAACCTTGTTCTATGGGGAGTTCGTTATCACTAGTCTTAAGTGAAGCACGGTTTTTACAAGTGAAGCTTGGATCTCCACGAGAGCTGATTGCTTCATTTTGGCAAGAAAATGTGCATGAAACTAAAAGCAAGCGAAGGAATAGCAACAAAATTGAAGTAGCACCAGCCATATCTGCAATCTTTACCTTCAAGAATGATCACTTGAAGTAAGAAAGACTCTACGTGCGAAGGAATAGCACGGTTTCTCAAACATGCCACATGAATTATAATATTTGATTCAGACCAAACTTTCAGGGTGTTGTATAAAAAATATCTCTAATTTATATACTCTTTTCTCTCCAAATCATGTTTTCACAAACGCCCACGTTTTTCCTTGGCATGCTCAAACATATGTATACTTATTATTTGTTCACGTGCAGCCACACGAATTATAATGTTAGACTCAGACCAAACTTTAAGGGTTTTGTATAAAAAAAAAATCTCTAGTACATGTACTCTTTTCTCTCCAAAATCATGCTTCAACAACACCCACATTTCACCTTGGCATGCTCATGCATATATATATGTTTATTTCTTCTCCATGTGCAATCTCAGCTTTCAAGGTTTGTGTGGGTAATTCAACCCACCTAGGGGCACAAGTATTGATTTCTAAACACTTAAAAAATTGTGGGATATTATGAATCATGATGTGCGGTTCAGAATATCTCTTTCGAGTCCTAGGTTGTTCTCTCTTACCCACAACTCCAATCACAAACTTCGGAAAAAGCAAGATTTGTCCAAGTGACATGCAAAGTATTGTATAATTTTGGTCACTTAGGCACCGATCATCAAACTTATAATTTTTCTCTTTTTACACATTAAAATATATTGTTCTAGACTCTTTATGCCAGAGACCAGCATATCAGCAATTTGGGATAATTGTGAAAGCACAGGTTGAACTTCTACAATCTCATCTAAACCAATACATATGAAAAGGTTGAACTACATGTGCTACCTTAATGGTATTGGCCCTAGATGTTGTCTTTTACGATTTAGTAAATCAATCCGAGTGTTGTTATTTTGCACATTATTATTATTGTCATCTAATAGATTATTAGTTACAAAATAATAAATAAATAAATGATTAAAGTTTTAATATCTATAAATTATATGTTAAATATAATACTCCAAAACTGTTAGGAATGGGTAAGATTAGATAACAAGTTAGGTTGAGTTTGGTTTTGAGTTTACGGTCTAAATTATTTGCATCAAGCAAGATTTTGGTTTAATTATTTGATAAGATCTAAGTCAAGAAGAGGCTTGGATCCTATCAATCACTCATCACTCACTCACTCTCTCTCTCTCTCTCTCTCTCTCTCTCTTTACTATGGTAGAAATGTTTGGATTAACCCTCATAACATGGACGACTGAATTATCTTATCTCCTATGTTGACTGCTCCCCTTTTAGGTTTCTTGAGTTTAGTTTGCATCAGTTAAAATATTCAGAATATTTCAATTTTGCTTACAACTTCATATAAGTTGGATAAACTCATCCACTCCATATAAATCATATGAACCAGCTCACTCTAACTAGGATTAATAAAATATTGTGATGATGATATTTGAAGAAATAGTTACTTAACTATAAATATGACAGTTCCATGTAAAAGTTTAAAAATCTTGGTTGAAGAAAATAGTGAAAATTCATAGTTAGTTGAAAAGTGATTTGATAAGGTATGGAGTGGTGTGACAAAACATAGATGTAAGTTGTCAAATGGTGCTATGAATATCATCCTTTCCTTCTCCTCAAATCATGCTATGAATATCATCATTTCCTTCTCCTCAAATCATCTTATCTCATTCTTCTCTTCTTTATCTTCTAGTTCAAGATAAAGAGAGTCTCTTTATTCTTTCCTTGAGTGTAGAAAGAGGGTTATAATTTATTCTTTTATAGTGAAAGTCCTAATAACCTTTGTGGTTGTAGCTTTGTTTGATCTTTCACATTAGAAAAACTTTCTTCATTTTTTTGCCAATTTGGGTGTTGTTCACGTGAACTAGTGGGAGTTGATGTAGTACTCCATATGGGAAGCTTGATGGAACTAACTTCTCATTATCAAACTCAAGATTAAGAGGCTTTTAGTGGGAGTTGTTCGTGTAAACTAGTGGGAGTCGACGCAGTACTCAATATTAGAAGCTTGATGGAACTAACTTCTCATTATGAAACTCAAGATTAAGAGGCTTCTACACAAGGAATATTGCTTAGAAGCAATTGAGGGCAAACCAACAAAAATCCCAGATGATAAACTATGGAAGAAGATTGATGTTGATGAGATAACAAATTTGCACTTAACGTTGGTAGATAATATCTTTTCAAGTATAAAAGAGAAATAAACAACCAAAGAAATTTGGAGCATGCTTATCAATTTATATAAAGCCAAGTCACTACACAACAAGATCTTCTTGAAAAGAAGATTATACAATCTTCGAATGACAAAATCCACATCAGTAAATGACTATATCAACTTTCTAAATTCTATTTTCTCAACTTAGCACGTTGGATTATAAAATAGAAGAGCTTCAATGTGCGGAGATCCTACTTCAAAGTTTGCCTGACTCATATAATTAACTTGCTATAAACCTCACCAACAACATTAATACTCTGATTTTCAATTGAGTAGCTACGACAATTCTTGAAGAAGAAAGTAGGTGCGAGAACAAAGAAAACATATTAGTAACATTAAAGTAAGGCAAGGCTTTGTCGGTGGCGAGTGGTAGATCAATAGAATGTTCCTTGAGTTGGAGCACTTAAGGTTAGAATAGGTCAAAGTTAAAAGCAAGTAAGAATGTTAAGTGCTACAATTGTGGCAAAAGGGGGCATGTTAAAAGGGAGGGTTGGCTAAATAAGAAGAGTGGGGATGGTAAATGAAAAGCTCCTCAAGGATGTGTAGAAAGTACCTTAAATGATGGGAAAATCGGGTACAATGAGGTAACCACAATGTCTGAAGATAGAAACCAACTAGGTGATGTCTGGGTTCTAGATTCAATAGCAACCTAGCACATGACCTCTTGGAGAGAATGGTTTCATACTTATGAACCTATTTCAAAAGGATCTATTTATATGGGGAATGATCATGTTTTCGAGATAGCTAGCATTGGTACCATCAAGATAAAAATGTATGATGGTACAATTCGCACTATTTAAGGGTACAAATGTTAAAGGCTTAAAGAAGAACTTATTGTCTATAGGACAACTGGATAAGCTTAGTTGTAACATTTAAATAGAAGATGGTATCATGAATGTAATTAAAGGTATGCCCTTGGTAATTAAAGTAGAAAAGATGACTTTAAAGTTGTACTAGCTCTCTATAGAACCTTTGTAGGAAAGAGATGCATCTGTGGCAACAACACGTCAAGAATAAGATTTGTCAGTAATGTGGCATCATAAACTAGGCCACATGTTTGAACAAAGGTTGAAGATTCTCTTTGATTGAAAAATTACTTCTTAAGCTCAACTCGGTAAATCTATCGTTGAGCATTATGTTATCTACGAATAACACAGGTTGAAGTTTGGCAAATCAAATGCTAAAAGCAAGTATATTCTATCCTTAATTTATTCAGATGTTTGGGAAGCACCATTACTATCTAAAGAAGGAGCAAGATATTTTATGTCCTTTATCTATGACTTCTCAAGGAGATATTGGATGTACCAATAAAGAATAAGACCAATGTATGTGCAAATTTTAAAGCTTTCAAAGCACACACGCTTTAATATGGAAAGAGGATCAAGAATCTAAGGACTAACAATGGAAAGCAGATCAAGCTTTTGATGCATTTTGTCAACAAGAGAACACCCAAAGATAGCTAGTGGTGGCATATACTCTTCAACAAAAAGGGGTGAAAAGCATAACTCTACTCGAAAAGACTAGAGCAATGTTGAAGACTGTAGGTTTGGAGAAATCATCTTGTGCAAAAGTAGTCGAAATCACCTATTACGTATTGAATCAGTCTCCATCAAAATCAATTGTCACAACCCACTTCTTAAAAATGACGTCACGACCAACACATAATACTGTATATGCTACATCTACATGTATAGTACTATTTCAGCCTCATTAACTCCGTATTCTACAATATCTATAAAAAAAAATTTTGACAAAGCCTCCCCTAAAATTTTGACTTATCCACATGAAACATAATTTCTTGATAAACAATTCATTCTTCACTAATTCTATAACAAACAATATTCAGCATACTACCATTAACCATAATTCATAATTCATAATCCATAATTTCCAACATCCTTATCTAGTATAAACAAATCCACATCCATCTAAGTGATATTACATATATAGTGATAATTATAATTATACAAAAAATACAAGCTTACAAAACAATTAAGCTTATGCACACAACAGTGACTAAAGAGTATGCTACTCTTCTTTTACTGGTCGCTTCCCTTTTTGATTTTTTAATGAAATGTTGAAGAAAATAAGTGAGCTATAATATGCCCAGTGAATATTCTTTATCTGTAACATTTAGATACATTTAAATAACCATACATAAAAACATTTGAATTCATCATGTACATTTAAACAATACATATATGTATTTAGCATCATGATCATGTTGTTTTTTTCAAACATGCGACATTTAATAAATCACATCTACATGCACATCTTCTAGAACTAGAATTAGTCTAACTTCTTATCTGGCCTTAGCAATAGTAAACTGTACCTTATTTAAGGGCGGGCTAGGGATTAGCGTGATATATGGGTAAACTGTCATCTTTTGGCATCTTTTGGCTTAGTGTTTCTAGTTTAACCAAAGGTTACAATATTGGTCATGATTGTACATAACTAGCTCATATGTTTACTTAACTCATTTAGGTCTTTGCTAACCTTTTGGCTTTATACACCCGCTCAAGACCCTTGCCATCTATATGAAATATAGTATATTTTTTTACCTTAATATTAAAAATAGTTAGATTGTACTAAAAATTAAGAATAAGTACCACATCCAATAACCTAATCCACACCCAGATCTCGAGATTTAGTGCACATTTTTCACTTAAAAGCCTATTTAAAGATTGAAAATGCATTTCAATATTAATAACATTTCATTTATGAACAAAATAACAAGTTTAAGTGATAAATTAGAAAACGCTACTCACAAGGATGCTTAGTTCCCGGTGCTCCTCTCATATTCGGTCGCGTCCCGCTAACGTTCGATTTTGCATGACCAACGGGGTTTTCTTAATATCTACTTGAAATTTGGCTCAAATCAAACTTTATGGTCTTTGGTCAATCAAAGGATTAACTTGGTGAATTGTGGTTTATTTATAAATTCGGTTAACTTTGGTCAATATAGTCAACTCTAACTAAACTTATAACCTGTCTGATCAACAAGGTTAATTTGTACTAGTAAGCCCTTAATATTGATCCAAAATACCAAAAATCTGTATTGTCAACACATGTTTCATTTTTGGTGCACAATAACCAACTTTTTTTATAAATTTGGTGGTCCAATATAGTAAATTGGAAATTTTTAATTATTTCCTGTGTTACACATTTTTTTCAATAAGTATTTATACAACATTATATATATAAAAAGTTATATAATATTATATATAATATTATATATATATATATATAACATTTTTCCTATTATTTAATATTATATAACTTTATACACATTTTTATTCATTAATCATCAAATTGTATAAATATAAATTTAATATATCAATTGCCCTCCAAAAATCATAATTTTAGTGTCATTGAGTTTAAAATTTCATTCTTGACATTTCAGTATCCGTCAACCAAAATTTTAGTGCTAATAAATATACTCCTTATGTGTCGACTTTCAATTACCACATATATTCATAGGATCCATATCGGTACAAATAAACTATATATCTATATTCTACTTGTTGATTTTAACACAATGATATATATATATATTAAAAATACATTATAGTTTTAGGTCACACAATAGACTAACACACTTTATGAAAATCAGACTAGAAAAACTGAAATTCATAACTTTCATAACAATTTTGAATTAAAATGAGGTAAAAATAATTTACCCTAAATGTCGGATTATCGAGAACGAACAACTTCTCTTTTCCTCTTTTCTTTTCTTTTCTTCTTCTTTTTCTCCTTCTTTTCTTTCTTCTCTTTTTCTTTTCTCTCTTTTCCTTGGTTGCTCTCTCTCTCTTTCTCTCTTTCTTTTCTTTCCTTGGTCTTCTCGGATGATGAGGAAGTGAATGGTGAGCATAACATAAATTGGAGCACATATTTATAGGTTTGATGTTGGGATCCCACCATCATTTAATGAGGAGATAAGGTTCTTGTTGCTTGCATCCTACAACTTATCCATCTTATCTTCTTATTTATAAATTTAATTATTTTTTCTTTCCACACACTCATCATTATCATCACACATACACACACACACACACACACACACACATATATATAGATATATGTAAATTCATTTTATTTTTTTTTTAACTTAGCTCCCGCTAAATAATTATTATCATTATTTATTTTATTTTATTTTATTTTTTATTTAATACACACATTAATTAATATCATCACCGTAAAAATCATGTATTCTCATTTAAAACACACATTAATTTATACAATTCTTATAAAATTATGTATTCTTATTTATAATTATTAATTCAATCATGAAAATACATGTCGAACTCGTTGACTCAATGTCCAAAAATATAGGTCGTTACAATAACAAAGAAATATCATCATTTTAACATAATCTTGAAGAAATACAATTTGTTTTATCTTTAATGATTTTTTCAAGACTATTAGCGTCAAGATATATTTTAGCATTCGGAACACATAATAAAAAGTTATTGTCTATAATATAAGGGAAACAAACTCAAGTTTAGCTTAATTAGACATAGAAATAAAATGTTATTACTTGCTTTGCTAGAAAGATTACGTAACAAGAAAAAAAAAACTAACAAAAACTTGTCCGGAAAAGAGTTTTTAGCAAAGAGAACGAAAGAAATTTGTGTTTGGAGTAAAGAAGAAGCGACAAAATCTCATGCTGGTAACGTATTATAAAAACAAAATAACTTTACTATAAAGATATAAACGGAGAATTGAAAGAAAATCACAAGGGAGAAGATATAAGAGAGGAAGAGAGAGCATTAATTTATTAATTGAACTTTAAGAAAATTTTTTCTTCATGTGTATATGAATAGTGGGAGCCCTATTTATAGAATTTTTTTTTATAATTATCAAGTAATCTTTAACAACCAAGATTGATTTTTTTATTACTAAAAAGATTAGCGATTCTGATTGATTTCTTTATCATTCAATAATTGATTACATTATTATTGCATCAAGTGTATAAGATAGACATTCACATTATTTAATTATGTTCATAACAAAAATAAGAATTTAACAAAGTCGGACAACAAAAATAAGAATTCGACAAAGTCGAACAAATTTCATCTATTTTATTACATGTTCAGGTTCTCATGCCAGCATGAAACAGGTCCGAGGAAATTGAAGTGGTCACATTTGTCAATGTTCTCAAGCAAGCACAAGTGGGTGTTGTGGTTGCTTCACTGAAAAAAAAAAACTCTACAAATAGTTGCATCTCAAGACATGATTTATAATATTAGATTCAGAGCAAACTTTCAAGCTTTCGTATGAAAAATATCTTTATTTTATTTACTTTCTTTTTTTTCTCTCCAATCATGTTTTCACCTACTCCCACATTTCACCCCACTTAGGCACAAAAGTCTTGATTTCTGAACTCTTGAAAATTGGGGGACATTACGCCTATGATGTGGTGGCTTAGAGTAATATCTCTGTTGAGTCCTAAGTTGTGCTCTCTTACCCACAAAAACAATCACAAAACTTTATAAAAAGTAAGATTCTTCCAATTAACGTTTAGAAGTATTGTATAATTTTGGGAATTTAGGCATTCATCATCAAACTTATAATTATGAAATCAAATCAACAATTAGGTATAATTATGAAATCAGGTCACTAGACCTCCTTAGTGCGATTGATTTTGTTTGGGTCCAGGTTGAACTTCTACAATCTCATCTAAACCAATTGGTATGAAAAGGTTGAGCTACTTGTGTTACTTTTATAAAATTTATATTTAACATATTTAATAATATCTATTCTAATGTTATTGGCTCTATATGTTATTTTTATTACTTAGTAATATCAATCTAAGTGCTATTATTTTTCACACTATTATTATTATTATTTTCATCTAATGTGTCGTATTAATTAGACTATTCATTACAACATAAAACATTAAAAAGATATGAAGTAGACCTGCTAAATGATTAAAGCTTTAATATCAATAACTTATATGTTAAATCACACAAGTGAGATCATATGTTCCGGATAACTTGGATGAACTTGTTTAGTTAGAATAGATTGGATGAGCTTCCTACTAAGAATAACATGAGCACACATATCCTGAAGGAGCAGCTCTTCTAACTCAAATGAGCTCGTCTACGTCAAACAACACGAGTGAGCTCATCTTGGATAATGTTGATCATATGCTTTAGTTAATTCGGACGATCTTACAACTTAATGTTGATCATCTTGTATTTTTTACTTAATTGAGCTTAAAAGTTAAAAAAAATTTACACAAATGTTAGTAATTTTAAAATAATGATTTCTTCCCCTATTCTTATTATTGAAGCTTGTGCTATGTCAGCAGGTGTGCTATATCAAAAATAACCTTCAATAGAATGTCTTTTTACAAAAGACATCTATAGTACAAATCTTTTTGTACTAAATTAACATTTTTGTTTGTATTGAAGGTGTGTCTCACAAAACGTTTTCCCTTTAAAAAGTTGAAGGTGTGTCATTTACTTAACAAAAAATAAAACAAAAAGAGAAAAAAAAAAGCAAAAATAAATTCTTCATAGACATTGAATATGTCTTTAGTGAAGACGTCGAAGGTGCTTCCTCTTTAGTGGAAATGCCTTCAATATAATTTAAAAAAAAACAAAAATGCCGCTAGAAATGTTTCAAAAGGTGTCGTATGGTTTAAAACACAAAATGAAAAAAAGAAACAAATATTTTTTTTAAGATGCTATCACAAAGGTGCATTTAGTGCAAAAAAGATGTCATCATGAAGTCACCTTTAGTACAAAAAAAAATTATATTGAAAGCATCTTCACTAAATATATACTAACCTAGGAAAATATAAGAAAAATTGTTGCAACACCATGACCATGGTTGCACGCCATGATAATCAAGTCCCAACCATGACTATTCCCATGCAATCTTGCATGGCATGGCGACGTGGTTGAATGTTAAACCGATGTGGCGACAAGGAAGGGTGCATGACATCGCCATTCATGACCAATGTTCATCAACTAATGGGTTTAAACACCTATAAAAAGAGTTCTCATACCCCCCCATTTGCTCTTTACAATGATCATCTATCAAGACCCCTTCTTTAGGTTGAAGGATGGCCTAACCGGCACAATGCCTTGACAAGCCAACACAACAAGTCGAGCTCATGACCTAACCATTATTAAGCCTTCAATTGAATCACCATCGTAACAACCATCAGAATAATTATATCTAACTAAAGTAAATAGAGTACGAAGTAAGAAGTTTAATAGTAGTGAAAATTTTAAAAACTTACTTACAATCATCCAAAAATTTAGTAGAGCATTTTCTCAATATTTATACTAGAGTTTCAAAAAGCATACATTTTTCCCTACTAAGTCTACACATCAAAAAGTAAATAGACCTACCTTATGATATAAAGAACTAAAGGGCCTACACTATAACAATTCCCATACCCTAATCAGTGACAGAAGGACCTGAAATGTTAAAACATAGTATTGTAGTAAGCCCAAATGTTGCGACCCCTTTTCAGTTGACATTACAATTAGCACAGAATTCTCAAACATGTTAGAACTCTGACATGTCAAGAAACGTCGTAAGCCTTCCCAATCAAACAACTCAATTATTTTTAAAAATTTTGACAGTGTCTCCTCTAAAAAAACATGTCACCAAATTCAAATCACTTGATAATCATAATCAAGATAAACAAAAACATATATTTCTTTGTAAAATTAATTATATATCTACAAAATCTATAATTTATTCTGATGATATATTCAGATAATAACAAATTTAAATACATCTCTCAAAATAATAATCTGACTAATTATCATAATCATTTTCACATACTATTAACTTTAAAAGAACCTAATAATAATTTTACATCATCTTCCCTTTCCTCTTTCCATCAAAACTTGGAGAAAATAATGGAAAGTAGAGTGAGCAAACAATAAACTCAGTAAATAATTTAACTTATGGTATTATACAACCATCATAAATATAAAAACATGCAAGGCAGGAACAAATTTAAATCCTGGGTAAATGAAATGAAATTAAATAACGTATATGCATCATGTAATGTGTGAACATATATTCAATTTTAATAACATGCAATCTTTGTAAAAACATGAGTCATCTCTATCCTTCTAGATAACAGAGCGAATCTGCCCCTCACCGCGCAAATGATGAGTGCACCGGACCTTTAATTATCCAATTATCTATCCATTTCTATCTCATTCATCTCATGTCAGGATTGCACCAACCAAGATTACCACAATGGTCAATCTTGTGAGTCTATTCCCAGAGACTATGACCAATAGAAATGTCGTCATGTCAATAATCTACTTAAGTATGCAACTAACATGTTACAATGCATCAAAACCATTTCATGGGATTCAAATACGCATGTAATACAATATATCGTTTTATTCAAATGAAATCAGACATTTTAATATAATATTAATGTCAAATATAACATCATAAGTAAAGATTACTCACAAAATTAATGCCTAACTAATTTCTAATATTCAATAACACTTTCTCTCTCTACAGCATCAGTATAATCCTGTCACCAAAAATCATTCGTATACATCAAATTCAATTCAATTCATTTAAATTTATTTTACAAACCATTTTTCACATATTTATAGTTCATATTTGACCCAATATATTCATTTGACTCTACATTTTGGTGTGCATTAATCCAAATATGCTTAATAATCTTTAATATTATTTCTTCACTCTTATAAAAAAAATTCTACAATAGAAAATATCAAAAACAAGCTTTTTAATTATATTTTTACTAAATTTTTAATTTTTAATAAATAACCCTATTGGTTAATCGCTCACCAAAATTTCAATTGATATCTAAAATTCATGAATTTGGTGTCAATGGATACAAATTTTCATTCTCTACCCTTCTATGGCCTCCAATGAAACTTTTATTGTAGTTTAATACCATCAAAAGCCTATTCAAAAGTTATAAAACTTTGGATGTTTATTTTAGAATATACAAGATAAAAGAACAGAAACTAAATACATATCTGTGATCTACGCATCACCAAGAGTGTTTTGGTATGATTTTTACTAAGTTTCACTCACAGTTGGAGAATACCACATTTTTGGGTACTGCTATAAAACACCCCCTACAGTAAATTTATATCCCTAGGTTTGTAATACTTGGCTTATCTAACATATTTGTAATGAGAATTTGAAAAAATAGCTTACCTATACGTCGAATATGTAGAAAAATTAGTTTTTCCCTCATTTTCTTCTTTTTTCCATCTGTGTGTTTTCTGAAGTCAAAAACCAAAGAAAGAAGAAAAAAAAAACAAATCATGATTGAAACAAAAAAATAAGCCATGTTATTTGTTATATATATCAAAAACTAATTCCTTTTCTACCCCTTTTTTGATAAATAATTTTTTAAACACTAATCTTATATAACTTATTTCCATTTTTACCTTTATTTTAATTCCATAGCTACTTACCTCATATAACTTATTCCCATTTTTACCTTTATTTAACTCCATAACTACATACCTTAAATGAATTAATTCCATAACAACATACCTTATATAAATTATTTTCATTTTTACGATAAATCATATATATACTTATGTTTTTATTTTCTTAATCACCTATTTAACCATTATATATAGATTTATGCCCATTTATAATATCTATCTCTATTATTTATAATTCTATAATAATAATAATAATAATAATAATAATAATA
>JAJIYU010009083.1:0-17379 GCA_030144865.1 Tinospora cordifolia | reverse complement strand
GTTTGCAAAGATGGCTTAACAGCGGTTGGGCGAACTCGTCTTGGTGGGAGAGTTTCGTCAGGCCGCTGTGCCGGTCGGGCCGCCCTTGACTCTGGGAAGGGGTCCCGACAGACTTAGGCTTTCACTCAGAACAGAGCCGCACCCAAACAATTTTGAAAATTGCTCGATAACTAAGGTTCCCGAGCGCACTATACTCCACCGTCCCATACCAGCGAGCATAGAGAAACCTGTTCTGCCAAAGTTACCGATCATTGGCCACACATGGTTCATCATTTTCCAAGTCCAGGCTTCCTCCATACCCCCAAATTCCTATGCATCCCATAATACATAGAAACCAAAAGATACATAAGTTTCCCAGTCTCGTGTCTTGATCAAACAAGTTTTTGTTTTCACATAAGTTTTCGTCTCTAGCCTATACCCTAGAGATTTATGCTTTTGATCCACTGTGCCAACCTTGGCTACACCATGTTTCTACGTAGGTTTTTTTTTTTTTCTGGATCTAGGGTTCAATCTGGCTAACTCACAACCTATGTCTAGTGAAGATACCGTATTTGGCATTATTTCTGACTTCTATTCACTTTCCTACCCTAATTTTCCACCTTTTAGTTTTCTTTTATAGAAAATAAGAGTGTTCTTCAACTCAGACTACTCATATAAGCTAGTGGGACAACCTCCAGATCGGGCGACAAGACCGAAGTCTGCTTAGCAACCGCGCTTTCTAGGGCGGGATAACCCACCTCCCTTTCAATGTTTAGCTTTGCTCGGGAGTAGGCTTACCCACTATCAGCTCAACTTGTAGTCTTTGTATCCAAACAAAACATTTCAAAATATATTTTTTTCTTTTTGAAAACGCTTTCTAAAACAGTTTTCAAAAATAGAAGATAGGGCACTAAAATTTTAATTCAATGTGAAGCCCTAATTTGGGTTTCTAATTCTCGTCAAACAACTAATGATTGACTTTCTAATTCTAGCCCAGCATATCTAATAGCTAAGCTCTGATACCACCTTTGGTATCAGAGTAACTTTCTAATTCTTGCCCAGTATATCTACTAACTGAGCTCTGATAGCACTTTTGTAACACCCCAACCCCCGCATCTTTAAGCATTGGACACGACCACCATTATCTTGACAGTAGACTAAACCAAACGGTGGGACAGGCCGGTATTACATTTACAAGTACACAACTTCCACCACTTTCTATTTCAATTATTTTATGCCTTGATTGTATTTAACAGTACATAACTTAAATTTTAAAAAAATTTAATAAGGCAATAGTACAAGAAATAACTAAAATTCATAAACTCAATTAATTAAATAAAATTGAGTATATAATTTGAACTTAAAGAAAATTATTACAGCGAAAGATTCAAAACTTGGGGAATATGCCCTTACATAGAAATTTAAAAACATTTTTGATTAAAAGAACCTAGCTGATATTCATGGTCTTCATGTAATTCAATTACCTGAAAAATAGAAGGAAGGGGTGAGCACATAGCCCAATGGGTCTTTCTAAACATTTATATCATTATTTCAATTCAAACAAACCAAGCATATCAAAAACTTTTGTACATTAGGCGATTCAAACAAATTTCTTATTTATGGTTGACATTCGAACCGAAAGAGTTTAATCTCTGTGTTCCACATCGTTGGGAGAGAGAATCACTCTTGGAAACTCAAACCCCAAGTGGGATCACTCTTGGAAACCCAGTTGAAAATCATCAAAGGTAAGCCGACAAGCTGGATCGGGGGTGGAACACACACGATGACACTATGTAGTCCATCATCGCGCCGGTACGTGGATTGAATCATTATTTAATCTTTTCTTAGTGATAAAACACACAATATCAGATTAAACCATCGATGCAACATGTACATAATGTGAATCATCAAATATCTATTCATGGCACAATTCAAGCATATCATGCATCATTATTCCTTATTTCTAAACATGCATAACATGTATATTCATGATACATCAAATAAATAAAGCATGCATATTCAAAACATATATTCAATCATTCAACTTCAAAACATCATCACACATGCAAGATTTATTCAAATTAAAATAAAGAAGTAAAATTTAAAAATCACTTCCACCTTAAATATGTCTCTTCTGCACGCCTCTGAAATCTGACAGAGTTCCGTTACTTCAAAGCTTCCAAACACTCAAAAACTCTCAAGAGCACTCAAGAATAGTTCAAGATTACTCAAGAATTGAGGGGATTGCCAAGAAGAAGGCTGGAGAGAGTCAAGAGGGACTAGTATGCTCTTGATTTTGGATGAACACAATGTGAGCATTAGGGGTCCTTTATATAGAGTTCAAAATAGTGTAGAATGTAAGTTTTTGGTATTCTCCTTGTAGGAAACTTGCCAATTATTTAAAATTCCATGCCCCCAATCATAGGAAAATAGCAAGTGCATTGGAATAATTCTTTTGGAATTTAGAAACACTTTTTCAAATTTTTTTGGATTTTTTTCGAATTTTTCGATTTTATTTTTGGAGCCTTGAATCTAGACCGTTGATAATCTTCGATCGCAACATCAGATCTCGTTCAAGATTTTTGGATTTGTTATGGATCATTAGATTTCCTCGATCGTAGCACAGATCAGGCGCCTCAGATCTCGTACGTCAGATGGGCCTCGATTGCAGCACGGACGTTCGCGATCAACGAAATCATCGTGGTCCGTTGATCAACCTCGAGTGCAGTACTGAATCGTGATGAAGATTAACAAATTTGTTGTGGATCGTTGATCAACCTCGAGCGCAACACTAGATCCTGATTAAAAAAATGGCTTTGATCTTCACCGTTGGATGGACTGCGAGTGCAGCTGTAACACCCACCGAGACCCTTACCCACGTCGTAGGGCCCACGTCATGGCATGTCACTCACAAGGTACTATTCCCCCCTGGGATTTTATTTCGCTTCCATGGAGATTCGATCTTGGGACCTAGAGGATAAGTACCTAAATCATTCCTCTCCCACTACCATTGAGTCACTGGCTCAATGGTAGTGGATGAGGAATGATTTGGGTACTTATCCCCTAGGTCCCAGGATCGAATCTCCATGGAGGCGAAATAAAATCCCAGGGGGGGGAAACAGTACCTTGTGAGTGACATGCCATAACGTGGGCCCTACGACGTAGGTAAGGGTCCCGGTAGGATTTCCGGTGGGTGTTACAATAAAAAGGCGCCTTTTTTATTGTAACACCCACCGGGAATCCTACCGGGACTCTTACCCACGTTATAGGGCCCACGTCATGGTGTGTCACTCACAAGGTACTGTCCCCTCCCATTGGGGTTTTCCTCCGCCTTCGTGGAGATTCGAACCAAGGACCTGGGACATAAGTACCTTGTTCATTCCTCATCCACTATCATTGACCTGGGGCATAAGTACCTTGTTCATTCCTCATTCCTCATCAGGTCTTGAACACCGATCCGGGCTGCATGATTAACCTCGAGTGCAGTGTCATTTGCGATCAAAGAAGTGAATCCGAACCGTTAGATCAGGTTTATCGTTTCTGGGCCTTTCGATTATGCTTATCCAGTGCTACTGAGCGCTGTTTTAGGCTTCGATTTCATTCGATGGATTGTGCAAATTGGTTTTGGATCGTTGAATGCAGTTTCTAATTACCAATTTGCTTTCTAATGATGTTATTATCTGAAATTTGCCAATTTCACACTTTCTAATTGATGCAAACATAGATTTTTTTGCATATTCCCTTCTATTTTAATGACATGCTAATATTTTCCCTCCTTTCTATTTCTTTAATATTGTATTTATTAGAGATATTTCTATTTAATACTTTTAATGCCAATAATTAAATAATCTACATTTTCCATTTTCGTATATTTTTATTTATTTCATATTTTATTTTCAGATAATCATTTATGTAATTATAAATTGATGCTTATATAATGTTTTATTTATTTTAAATAAATACATGCATACTACATTTTCATTTAATTATGTAAATTTTTCTATATACATATTCTTATAATATGTAGTATTAACATTTATTATGCTAACACACACATTACTCATACACACATTAACCTATATATATATGTGTGTGTGTGTATATATATATACACACTTTATTTCTTTTTTTTTCTTACGCAACTCTTTAAATTTCATAATTAATTCTACAAAATTAAAATTTTTATTTAATTATCAAATTAAGGTCTTATTTGCCTATTTTATATTATATCTCCAATATATATTATTTTTCATTTGCCAACTCACAATTTGCACTAAAAGATGTCTTAAAATCTCCGAATTTATTTTCACTTAACTTATCTTATTTATCTTTAATTATTTGACAAAATTTTGGGTTATTACACTACATGACGAAGGAACTTGACAGTCTTCATCCAAAATTCACACTTGCTGAACTTGACATATAATTGGTGCCTTCTGAGGGTTTCCAACACTATCCACAAGCGTTTAGCTTCTAACTTAGAGTAAATCAGGATGTCGTCCATTAATACCACCACAAATTGGTCAAGGTATTGTCTAAACACTCGGTTCATTAAATCCATGAATGTTATTGGGGCATTTGTCAAACCAAATGGCATCATTGTGAACTCAAAGTGTCCGTATCTCATTTTGAAGGTCGTCTTGTATATGTCAGTCTCTCTGATTATCAATTGATGATAAACGGACCTAAGATCAATCTTTGAGAAATGAGTGGCTCATCTCAATTTATCAAATAGGTCATCAATGCTTAGTAGAGGGTACTTATTCTTCACTATAGCTTGATTCAATTTTCGAAAATCGACCATAGTCTCATGGAACCATCTTTCTTCTTTCAAAATAGTATGGGAGCTCCCAAGGTGATTCACTCAACCGAATCAAGTTTTTCTCCTAGAGTTCTTTTAGTTGAGACTTCAACTCGATCAGTTCTACTAGTGTCATTCTATAAGGAGGCATGGCTATAGGGTTAGTTCCAGGGTTAAGTTCAATCTTGAACTCTAACTCTCTAACTGGTGGTAGACCGGGCAGTCGTCTGAGAACGCATCCCTGTATTCACTAACCACTGCTAGGTCTTGTATCCTCTTTAGCTCAATAGGTTTTTCTTCAGAGAGTTCCTCAAACTCATTTTTCTGCCCTAAGCAGTTCAGCATAGCTACAATTGGACTTCTCAGTAGTCTCTGCATATCTCTGTTGATTCTATAGGTCTCTCCAGGAGGTAGGGTTATGGTTATACATCTCTTAGGATGATTTATTTGGGCTTGGTAGTGATTTAACCAATCCATCCCCAAGATTACATCATGGCCATGAAAAGGTAAAATACATAGGTCAACTGTTAAGAGTTTATCCCCAAACCTTAGGTCACAACTACACATTCTTTTTGAAGTCACAATAGTCCCTATTGGTGTGGGCACATTCAAAGTTATGGGTAGGGTTTTTGTCACAAGTTGTAACCTATCAACTAGTTTATCAGAAATAAACAATTTTGAGGCACCCGAGTCAAACAATAGTTTCACAACAACATTGAATATTAGGAACGTACCTTCCACCGCAGGGATTGGGTCTTCCTGAATTTCAAGAATAAACATTCTGACCTGGTTCTAACCACAACCTTGGTTCTGCCCCTAATTGGCATTCTGTTGCTATTGCCTGACTTGAAGATGATCGTTCTGACCTCCTCCCTGACTGTTTTGTTGTTGCTGGGGAGCCTAAGTTGGTGCAGTTGGACAATTTCTAGCTATATGGGCTCTATGTCTACATACATAGCACATCCCTTGTTTCTTTGCTTGCTCCCTTGATCCATCTTCTACCCTGTCTCTATGGTGCATTCCCACCATTCATACTTTTCTTTTAAGCCCCTTGATCTTTTTCATTCTTGGGCCTCTTATTCTTTCCCTTCGACCTTTATTCTAGGTTGAGTTCTTATTCCAGAGTTAGGGCTTTTTCCAAGACATCTTTATACATTTAGGCCTAGAGTCTTTACTATCTTTCAGATCTCCATCTTGAGAACCTATGCAAAATGATTGGCCTTCATTATCTCTTCCCTTATCAGTTCTAGTGAGAATTTGGCTAATTCAGTAAACTTTCTTTCATACTCAGCTACAGTCATCTCTCTGGTTCAACTGAATGAAATCTTCCATTAGCTTGCTCGAGGTTGCTTCTGAAAATAACTTTTCTAAAAGATCTCTATGAATTTCTCCCAGCCGATAGCATCAACATTAGTGTTAGGGTCTATCCTCATCATACGCCACTAACTTCTGGCCGATCCCTTGAAGTATTGTGGCGCTAGTGCCACCCTTCTTGATCTATTTACCTTCAACACATTTAGATGCTCCTCCATCGCTTGATACCAGTTGTCTCCTGTGATATAGTTAGTTGTACCTTCAAAATGTGGCGGTGGAGCTCTGAAGCTCCATTAGCATCTTCCTCTATTTATCATCATCTTAATCCTTCTAAGGCCTTTGCATTCGGGAGCTTGGGCCATCGGTGCTAGCTACTAAACCTAGAAGGGTTCAGGCACTTGAGGCTGAGTTACTGCCTGAGCGAGTATCTAGGGTAGAACCCTCATTACTTGATCCGTAACCCTTTGAGCAACTTCATTCATCATGTTTTCCATTGGGGCCTCCATGCCAGCAAGTATTTCCTGATCCTTCTATTTTGTCTCGTCAGAAGTGGTGGATCAGGTAGCATATCTTCTTGTTCCAACCATTGTCTACAAATTTAACACCTTATCAACATTTGCCTCGTCAAACGTTCATACTATCATGACTCTAAATTCATGTCTCTAGGTTTTTGATTTGTTCAGTGGCCTAACAATTTATGCTTCTAGGTTCTTTTTATTTTTGGGTACAGGATTTGGTTTCACATGACATACATATAAACAAATCAAGCATGTTTTTCAAAAAATTAAGCAATTTCATGCTAGCATAAGAAAATTTCAAGCTTCCATCTAAGCTTCAAGGTTCAAGTGTCTCATATCACTCTACCCCTTCCGCTTAGACTTTTATTTAGAAAATTGCGACACCCAAACAATTTTGCAAATTTCTCAATAACTGAGGTTTTCCGAGCCCGCTAGTCTTGACCGTCCCATACCAGCCAAATATAGAGAAACAAGTTCTTCTAAAGTTACTAATCATTTACCAAACATGGTCCGTCATTCTCTAAGTCCAAGCTTACTCCATAACCCCAAATTTCTATGCATCCCATACCACATAAAAATAGGAGATTTTCAGTTTCTAGCCTATGTCCTAAAGTTTTATGCTTTTGTTCCACTGTTCCACCCATGTTCCTAGCTAAGGTTACTCCCCAAGACTCAGAGTTTTAGTCATATTAACTCACAACCTTTGTCTAGTCAAGATACCACCCTCAACATCTTTTTCGACTTCTAGTTTGTTTCTTGCCCTAATTTTCTACCTTCTAATTTTCTTTCATAGAAAGTAAGGGTGTTTTTCAACTCAGACCACTCGTACAAGCTGGTGGGACAACCTCCAGATTGAGTGACGAGATCGATGTCTACTTAGCAACTACACTTTCTAGGGCAAGATAACCCACCTCCCTTTCAATGTTTAGCTTTACTCGGGACAAGGCTTACCCACTATCAACTCAACTTGCAGTCTTTGTATCTAAACAAAATATTTCAAAACATATATTTTCTTTTTGAAAACACTTTCTAAAATGTTTTTCATAAAATAGAAGGTAAGGCATACAAATTTCCTAAGTTTGATACCACTATAGATATAAGACTAACTTTCTAATTCTAGCCCAACAACATATGTTTAGGCTTGATTTTCTATTTTTTAGCCCAAAGCATCAAAAGCCTAGGCTCTGATACCATACTTGTAACACATCAACCCCTAAAACTTTCAATTGGACTCAACCACGAAGCGGGTCGGGGAGGTGATACTTTACAAATACACAACTTGACATTTTATTTCAATTATCTTAGGCCTTAATATAATTCAAGAGTACTTAACTCAAATTTAAGAATCAAATCAAAGAAGGCAATAATACAAGATATAAAAGAAATTCATAAACTTTATTAGTTTAAAAAAGTGGAGTACATAACTCAATCTTAAAATCAAACTATTATAGAGGAATATTCAAAACTTGCCCTTACATAGAAATGGAAAACTTTCTAAATTTAAGAAAAAAAACTTAACTAATATTCATGGTCTTTATGCAAGTCAATTTCCTAAAAAATAAAAAGAAGGGTGAGCAAAAAGCCTAGTGGATCTTTTTCAAACAACTAAATTACTTTTTTAGATTAACAACACATTCAAATTCAAGCACTTGTGAATCATTAGGCATTTCAAACAATATTTTGTTTATAGTTGTGAACTTGACTGAAAGGGTTCTAAGGCTCTTGATGTTCTTTATCAAAATACCTCCCTTGAGTAAAAAAGACATTCCTTATGTCAAGTTTCATTCCATTTAGGGCTTAACCCGTATTCACAGTATTTTGGGACATCACCCATGTAAACTAATCACATGTAAAGAACACCCGCAGTGACCCTCATGTTCACTGTGATAGTATGTGGTTCTTAATTTTAACATCTTTCATTAAATCTCATACACATGAAACATAAATAAATTATATTCATGAAACATAAATAAAATAATTCCACCATGTTTAACACATAAACATGCAAAGCATTAAAACAAACACATAGTATGCATCATACTTTAAAATAAACCTAAACATGCATAAGCTAAGCATGGCATGGTTTCATGATTAACTAACATGACATACATACAAATTTGAAATTTAAATCATGTTGTTCAAACCTAAATATGCATTATGAACTGAAATTAATCATACATGAATATGGTGTTAAACTAAATAAGTAAAATAGAGGTTTGAGAAGTCACTTCCATCTTAATTCGCAAAATAGTTGTAAGCCTTTGAAATTTGGCAGAACTCAATTACTTTAAGACTTTCAAACACTCAGGAACAGTTTAAGATTACTCACAAACTGAGGGGATTGCCAAGAAGAGGGCTAAAAGAAATTAAAAGGGACTAGCATGCTCTTACTTTGAGACAAGAAAGAATGAGAACACTAGGGGTTTTATATAGATTCTTCTGGGGCAAGGTTTGTAATTTTTGAGCATTTTTCGTATGAAATTTTTTTTTATTGTGTTTTGGCGGCTCCAAAAGAAACATTGTATTTTGAGGTTTTTTTTTCTACAGTTTTGGTGTATTTTTCAAGTATTTTCTTTGTTTTTTCTCGATTTTTTGGGGTTTTTTCTTTCTTTTTTTTGTGTGTTCTCAGCCGCACGATTTCGACAAATTTGCCGAAATCATGCGCATAAATATATATATATTTTTCTTATATATTTCACACACACACACACACACACACACACACACACACACACACACACACATATATATATATATATATATATCCCTATACAATTTTCATTCTATTATATATACTTATACATATTATAATATATATATTCACATAGTATATTATATAATATTATATTTTGTAATAATCCAATTTTCAACCGGACCTCCATTTACGTGTTATCTCACGTGTGGATCGTCGCTCGTTAAAAATTGAGATGCTACTTAAATTTTTCTTCTGTCAAAATTTTTTTCTTCAAAATTAAGTTCATAGCAATTTGTTTTCATATCAAAGTTTGGATAGATATTTTATACAAAACAAAAGATTAAGATAATTTCTCAATATATTCACCAGATTTCTCAATATAAATCATAAATAATGCAGTGAAATTACTTTAAAATGTGCATCAAAATAGAAATGGTAAACATATAATATTGTTCACAATTCTAGTTAAATTGACTTTAAAATTAGGTAAATACATAGAAATCATTTCAGTAGAATAAACGAAATACCATTTTCAGTACCACTTATCCCGAATTACCTCCCAATGAGGTGTACAATTAAGGTGTGAGTCTTCAAATGTAAGTTACATATTCTATGTCCATGTGTATCTGAAAAATAAAGTGGGAGTGAGCTCGAAGGCCCAGTGGATCGTTCCTACACATCACATGCATTATACAGACCCAATCCAAAACATTGCAAACACTTCCAAACATTAGGCGTTTCAAATATTCATTTAGTTTTAGTCGTAATCTAAGACCGAAAGAGGGTTGAGATGTCTCTTGATATTCCCTGTGATCCAATCAAATCTCAAATAGTCTCAATAACTGCCTAAAATCAATTGACACACACATCACAGCCTAAAAGAGAGTACTTATCATGACTCGTACCGTCTCCCAAAAACTTCGAGCTGTCACTCACAGTCAGCTCCGGTTGGGAATACCTACGATCTTCCTTGTAGCTCGACAATCTCAAGCGGTGACATATAGGATATGCCATCTTGATCTGCTTCAGGCTCGACAATCGCACCGGTACGTGGATTCTTAATAAACCATCGTCTTATTTTAGTTTTACAAACAATCTCAAACAAATCAAGCATCACACAATTCACTAGGAAAATAATTCAAATTATGCATGCAAGTTAACATTATAAGGTCTAGACACATATTTTCCTTATTCATGCATGCCATAATTGAGTAAATCTAAGTGCAAACCTTTATATTCCATCATGTCATGAACTAATTATGCATGAGTCTAAATAATTCATTATACATCACACATCATTCAACTAAACCAAACAATTTCAATTAATTTCCTAAAAAGATTCTAATAACTTAGAACTATTCAAATAAATGCTTTGCATTTTAAATCTATATAATACATATGAGCAAGGAAGTCACGCCCACCTAATTTCATTGATCTTTAGGGCTCCTTGCTTTCCTTCGGGTAATCCCATACTATAAAATGTACAAACCTGAAATTACCACTTAATAATTTATTTTCAATTTAAATGATTTCTAATTTAATTAGAAAGTCTAAATATCAGTTTCCACTAATTTAGAATTATTCTTAGTTTCTAAAATTTTGTATATTCTAATTAAATAATTTCTACATCTTCTGAACTTCCTTAATTTGAAACGGAAACTTTAACAATTAATATTCTAGACTTCTATGATTTATTCGCTTTTAAATAAATTATTTAGATTCTAATTAATAAAAACACAACTTAAATTTGGCTCTAAAATAATTCATCTATGTTCTATAGATTTCATTCCACTTAAAATAAAACTTTTATATCTAATTTTGAACTAAGTTCCAAATTATCAATTAATCATCTAAAAATTTTTAAGTCACTCTTTTTTTTAAGATAAAATATTCATCTTCAGATATTAAAATTTATTAAAATAAATGTTCTTCGATCTTTTAGTCCCTGTGATTTAAATAAATTATTCATATCTTAAATAAAAATAATTACTAACAAAATAAGACTTCTAATTGTCAAAATTTTATTAAATTTTTTTAATTTTTTATTTTTTCCTATAATAAACTAAAGTTTTCAGAAGTTCATTATTATTATTATTATTATTATTTTCATGTTTTTAACTAATTAAGTAATTAAATCTTTAAATTTCTAAATTTCTTTTAGTATCCAATTTTTTTTTATTTTTTTCCAAAAATGATAGATTCGCTTTTCAGATATTCTACTATTAAAATTTGAGTTAAATTTATTTATTTATTTATTTTTTATAGTTTTGGTTCTAATAAATTTTTACTCAAAGTTACAAAATTAAATAACTAAATAAATAAATAAATGATTAAAATAACGTCGCACCTTTGCTCCTTCTTTGCATCGTTTCTTCTTCGTTTAGTTTCTTCTTCATTTGCTATCCATCGTTCAAAAGAAACAGAGCATACCATTTCTTCATCTAGCTTCTTTGTCTGATCCGTCACTCACATAAAACCAGAAAAACTAGATTTTGTAGCTTCTCTTCTCTTTCAATTTTTTTTTTTTTTTTCTTCTTCTATTTTAATACACCCAGGGATTGGCACAAGAATCAAACCAAAACCAGAAACTGGTTTGCTCAAATCACAAAACTTCCAATTTCAAATTTGAAAATTGCCCCACTACACATCCCGGTCAATCACACAACCAAAATCCAAATCCCGAATCAAAGTCTTTGTTCAACATCATCCAAACTAACAAAATTTGAAGATGCCCCAATTCTGGAATTTGAATCATGCACAACCAGCAACCAAAAATCTGGTTTCTTGCCTTTTCTTCTTCACCAAATCACAGCCAATACGTACCCCAAAATCCAAATATCAACCCAGAAAATTAACCAAAACCCATCGTTGTTCATTCCTTCGTTCTTCTAGCATCAACTTCTCTTCATGGACCAGTTGCACACCACGGATCGGCTGCAACAGCTGTTCGTCCAAACAACCAACACCATGCAGCTTCCCATCTTCTTAGTGTTCAGCTCACCCAAAATCTGAAACGCACAATCAAAAACACAAAATCAAAATCTAAGACGCGTACTCACGGACACCCATAACACCCCTGTTCTTCACATTCAATTCGGCCCCAAATCAAACCCCAATAGCTGCTCCGTTCCTCTTCTTCATTTCGGCCTGCAATAGCTCATCTTCTTTCATTTTTCTTCAGCGTCCCCAAAGTCCCAAAATTGGTTTCTTCTTTTTCGATCAGCCGAACGCTCGAACCAGAGAGTAACTCAAGTTCTGGATCTCTTCTTCCTTCTTCAGTTCTTCTCTTTCAACATCCTTAAATCCAGAAATCCACCCTTTGTTCGTTGTTCTTCATCTCCCAAAACAGAGCACCAGCAGGTTTCATTTTCACCAATGGCAGCTGCTTCTTCATTCTTTGCTTGTCCACCGTCAAGACCCCAAACCAGCAGCTCCACTTTCCATTTCATTTTCTGTTTTCCTCTGTTCTTCATGCCAAGATGCAAGATCACCAGCTGCGTCTTCGTCTCCTTCGTGCAACAATGAGGAACGCAGCCGCTTCCACCACTGTTTCACCTCCCAAAAAGCAAAGTTGGCTTGACGAGCGCAGATAGTAGCGAAGCACCATTAACCACGCACCCTTGACTACTTCAACGAACTAACTGCACCAATGCACTATCATTTGCTCCTCACGGTCTAGATGTGATTGTTCTTCAATGACGAGATTCATCACTTAAAATACTTCAATCATCCAAATCCTTCTTTCACTGCCCCGATTCTTCTTTCAATTTCCAGAATCACCGCCAAACTAATTCTGGTTTGATCGTGATTTCCAATTTTTTTTTTTTTTCAAATTACCAATCATTCTGATTAATTATTATTTTTAATTTATATAGATAGATATTCCTTGTATACATGTATATTTTATCTTATTTTTATTTCCAGTCAACACCCATATTTAATAAATTTTTTTTCAAATGATCTATTTTTATTTTTTCTTATATTTTTTCACATTACTTACGCCGTCGCGCTCTCATTTTCAAATCACTCGTATCCTCGTACTTGCACGAATAAGCTATAAAATAATTTATTTTCTAAAGTTTGGTCTACATTTATATCTAAGTAAGATATAATTCTCATTCATTTATTATTATTAGTATTATAATTACATTTATTTATGTTACTTTATTTTATTTTAATTTTTCTAAAATATTGTTATTTTGTTTTAAAATTCTCATCTTTTTTTCTTTTTTTGTAATATTTTAAATTATCATTTTCCTACGAAATAGTATTTCATTCTACGTTCGCCCGTGACGTAGTGTGCTCGCAAAATTTCAGGGTGTTACATATTTATAGTTGTATATAATATTATATATATTTACATATGAATAAATATACATTTATATTCATCTGATATTTAATATTTGCATCACATATTTAACACATACCTATATATATATTTCTTTATATTATTCATTTTTGGATACCGAAATTTATCAATTAATTTTATTTATTTTATACTTTAGAGTATATATAGTTTATATCTAAAAATATTATAAATTTCTCTAAGTCAAATTGTTTTATTTAATTTCATTCATCAAATTTCGTACAAATCTTCGAGGTACTACAAGGTGTGACCCTAGTTCCTGGGTTGGGTGATGGTTGTGCCCCTATCCCATTAGAATCTGACATATGGTACATTTTCCTCGTCTTCTGCAACATGATAATGATGAGAGAACAGTAGGGTTAGATCCTTCTATCTAATTAACAACTGATGAGCAACTGAATTTTTGAAACACCTAATGTTTGATAAACGGTTCCATGTGCTGTGTTTGATTTAAATAATATTATTGATATACTGTGGTAAGATCCAATAGGCTTTTGATCTCAGCCCACATTTTTCTTTTCAGGAGATCACTGAAGAAGTTCCTCTAGCGAGTGTTGATTTAAAGACATAGACAACTGTGGATCTAATGGTTGAGATTGTTCTTTGATATTTAATTGGGTACTGAGATTAGATCAGGTACATGGCTCATTAGATGATTTTAATTGTTGAACCTTTAGTTTGGGTTGGAATATGGCCACTTGAACCAAGTTTTGAATAGATGTTTGAGATTTCCACTTTGATTTCCATTAAGTTTGGTTATGCAAAATTGTTCCTCATTTATCCGAATAATTGTTTTCCATGAGATAAATCTTGGTATGTCCAAGAGATTGATGAATTATTTGTATGAGGTTTGGTATGTCCAGAAGATATTTAATGAGAATTGACTGGGAGAGTAGTAACGTCCCAGTTCTCAATAGATGACACCAGTATACATATTTAATGTAAAATAGGTGCACTTTTCCATGCGTGACCCTAATGTGATAGAATAAAAGGACTAAGAACTAGGGTGTTACAATCCATCCCTTTATTTTTAGATTCATGCACGATACTAATGAAATCAAAGCATAAACGCTTTATTTATGACAATGGCTTGAGTGTTCAACCACTTTGGGGGACAATGCATGCAAACACAAGCCCCATATTATTGAAACCTTAAAACCACTAGACTATGGCCTCTGTCATGATTGCAATGACCTAAGAATGGAATGAATCCATCCACTATAGATTGAGAACCAAACACACAAAGTTAGGTGGTTGCACACCCTTGTTCTGGGTCATTTGAACCTTATGACTTGCCCACTTTAGGCTTTATTTTGAGCATGATATTGTGGTTCCAATACCATAAAACTCACACCCTTAGAAAGTATGAAGTAACACCTCTAAAATGCCACTAGAATGGCAAGAAATGATGAACTGAGGTGTGAGAACCACAATTCACGTGAAATTATAGTAATTGTCAAATCTAGATCTGACCATAAAAAACCTTCAAGTTGATCATAAATTTTTGTACTTAAAAATCATAAACTCTATGATATTGTAGAGCACTGAGAGACAAACAAATCGAGCCTTGGAACACCTAAATCCGACATTGGAAAGGCCACGAACCTAAGTTGAAACTAGCATATTGTTTTATGCCCAGAAGCACAAATCAATGCAATGTAGTAATGCATTCTAGAATGCAGTATGCAAGAAATGGCTGATGTTGCAAACAATTTTAGGCCACTAACCAAGACCCTAATGTAACACCCTGCCTTCTGAAGACCATTCTTGAGGGCACATCTGTTAGACTGCCCTCGCACATTGATAATAATTATAATAGGCACGAAATGCATGATACAATGTCAAGGTTACTCAACAGAAAAAGGCATTACTACATTTGTTTTTACTTGCCAATTAAATCATTTTCCTTGACATACATTGTCAGGCCACATAAAACATTATTATTGGTTTTCAAAATATCTTAAATAAGGAATGGAAATCTCAAATTTAATATCCAATATTAAAACCCAAGTAGAAACATAAATTAACCAAAAGCCATTGGGTCTTGCTACCATTGTAGTTTAAAGAAATGTTTCAAGTTCCAAAAGATAGACATAGGGCTAACATGCAAAACATTAGAAAGTAGAAGAAACAAGTATTATAATGTACTCCTATTAGTTTCTAACTACCCATGATCAGTGAATATCTAACATATTAGAAAAGGAATGAGCTCAAAGAGCCTAGTGGGTCATTTTAAATAATTGAAACATAATAAAACACACATGTCATACACTTTCTGTCGTGACCCCTTCGTAGGTGACGTTATGATCAACACAAAATTCTCAAACATGTTAGAACTCTGACATGTCCGAAAACCCTATAATCCTTTTGAACCAAATCACCCAATTTTTTCTAAAAATTTTGACAGAGTCTCCTCTAAAAATATTACATGTCACGCATTTCAAAACACCTGATAATCACATGCAATACACAAAACCACATATCTTCCTTCATCCATATAACCATACATCCATAAAATCCATCATTTGTTCTAACAATACATTCAGAAGATAACACATTCATATTCATTTCCCAAAAGAGTAATCTAACTAAGTTTTACACTTTTCACATACTATTAATTCCAGAAACCCAATAACTATTTCACATCATCTTTCCTTTTCCTTTCTTCTCAAAACCTGGAGAAAATGATTGAGAGTGGAGTGAGCAAACAACAAGCTTAGTGAATAATCTAATTTATGGTATTATACAACCATCATATGTATAAAAATATGCGATGCAAAAATAAATTTAAATCACTTGCGAAATGAAATAAACATAACATACATGCTTAATGTAATGTGTGAACATGCATTCGATTTCAATAACATGCACTCTTTTAAAACATGAGCCATCTCCCTCCTTCCAGATAATAAAGTGAATCTGCTCCTCACCGCGCAAATGAAGAGTGCACCGGACCTCTAGTTATCTAATTATCTACTCATTTCTATCTCATTCATCTCATGCTAGGAATGCACCAACCAAGATTACCACAATGGTTAATCCTGTGAGTCTGTTCACAGAGACTATGACCAATAGAAATGTTGCCATGTCAATAACCTACTTAGGTATGTCATTGACATGTTATAATGCATCAAAATCATTTCATGAAATTCAAATACGTATGAAATGCAATATACATCATTCTATTTAATAAAAAGCAACAGTTTAGTTTAATACCAAAGTCAGATATAATATCACAAGTAATGATTACTCACTAATTACTGTCCAACAGTTTCTAATATCCAATAACAGTCTAGTTCCACAACACCGTTCAAATCCTGTCATTACAAATCATTTTACATGCATCAAATCAAATTCAACTCATTTGAATTTATTGTATTAAATCATTTTTCACGTACTTACTACTCCTATTTGAACCAAGATATTCGTTTAACTCCACCTATTGGTGCGCATTAACTCGAATATGCTTAATAATCTTTAATATTACTTTTCTGCTCATATAAAATAATTCTATAACAGAAAATATCAAAATAATCTTTTTAACTATATTTTTATTAAAATTTCCATTTTCAATAAATAACCCTATGGGTCAATTGCTCACCAAAATTCCAATTGATATCCAAAATTTATGAATTTGGTGTCAATGGGTACGTATTTTCATTCTCTACTCTCCTATGAGTTTCAATCAACGTTTTATTGGGGTTTA
>JAJIYU010009082.1:0-17336 GCA_030144865.1 Tinospora cordifolia | reverse complement strand
GATTTAGAATGTGGGCTGATTTGGTTAGTGTGACACAAGATATAAGATTTATTTGATTTCCTATTTATGTGTGAACACAAAAGGGATTTAGAATACTTACTATTCTTCATTCGGAAGTTAATATAGGTGTGATATTGTGAGCAAGGCAACTTTCCAATATATTTTCATAATTGATTCCTTTTCTTATGCACATGAAATCAACAAGATTTGACAATCTTCTATTTTGAATTAGAAACTTCTAATCTTGTTCCTAAGGTGTTTAGAAACATTTTTTTAGCAACTTCTATTATTGGATTAGAAACTTTTAATCTTGTTCCTTAGGTGTTCAGAAACAGTTTTTAACAACTTCTATTCTTGAATTAGAAGCTTCTAATTTGAATTAGTTGGGATGTTTTTGGTAAGTAAAGCATGGTGTATGTGATCACATCATAGTGCACATGGAATCATTCATTCATGGTTTCTCAATACTAAGTGGGAAATCTCATAGGGGTGACATACTTGTTCATTTTCATGGCACATGGGATCATTTTAAATGAACTCAAATAAAGGAAACGTTCCATGGAACTTAGGGTAGGGTGAGGGTACACATAATCATAGTGTTCCACCCATGTGACTTGCACATGCTTGGGGTGGCTAAGATTTCATGGGTTCACAAAAATCAAATAAAAATTAATATGTCCTTATTTACAAGGAATTATGATTTATAACCTATAGTTTTGGAATCAAATGAACCTAATGCAAATTTTAAGGTATGGTTTGGCCCAAGCTGATTTTTTTCTCAAAAAACATTCCTTATTTAAGACCCACTTAGGTAATTAGGCAAATAAAAATCCAAATCTTGGCCAATTGTTCTGAGTTTTGGATATGTCATTCCTTTTATTATTTCAAGTCATTCCATTTTGTTTTGCGTCATTTTGATTCATCGAAGTACCCTAAATGCCAATTCTTTCTAATTTGAACCCCCTGAAGAAGGTTTGGCAAATGAAAACCCTAATCTTGACCAATTGTTCTAATTTTTAGATATGTTGTTTAATTAGTTAGTTCATGTCACCTTACATCATTTCAGGTTGTTTGGGTCCCCAAGGGTTACTAAATGAGAGTTTTGGAACTTGCTAAATTTAGCCCTAAAATGAACTATGCTTCATTTTTGCGCCCAAATTCCACTGAATTGATGATAAATTTTATTTAATTGAGTACAAAGAATTCATGGTATTATAACCTACCCTCCTTAGAAAAATTTCGTCCTCGAAATTTGTACATAACTAAGGATTTCTAGTGGATAGGTGTGGAAACTTGGTCTTCATCTCGCTTTCGAGTTCTCAGTAGCTTCTTCCACCTTGTGATGTTTCCATAGCAGCTTCATTAGTGGGATATCCTTCATTCGTAGATTCTATACTTTATCCTCAAGGATTTTGACTGGTGTTTCTTCATAAGTAACATCGTCTTGAATTTTTACTTCCTCCCAGTGGATGATTTTAGAGTGGCTAGGTTTGTATTTCTTAACATGGATACATGATACATGTTATAAGCTGATGTTATTTGGTTTGGTAGGTCCAACTCATACGAACATTCTCTGATTCTTCTAAGTATTTCAAAGGGTCCAACAAACCTCTGAGATAACTTCCATTTGAATCTGAACCTCCCTTTGAATTTGACCCTCAGAGATAACTTCCCTTTTAAGGACTAATTCTCAAAAATACCTTGTCCCAAACTTGGACCTCTAGTGGTCTTCTCCTCTTGTCAACATAGCTCTTCTGACTACTTTATGTTGCAATTAGCCTCTTCTGTACTAACATGACTTGGCTATTCATTTCTTCCACCAAATTTGGTCCAGATAATACATGGTCATCAAGTTTAGCCCAATTGGTAGGTGATTTGTAGGGTCTTCCATAAAGAACCTCGAATGGAGCCATCTTAATATTCAGCTAATAACTATTGTTATAGGCAAACTCGGCTAAGTGTAAGTATTTGCTCCAATTCTCCTTGAAGTCTAAAACACAAGACCTCAACATATTCTCTAAGATCTGGATAACTTTTTTTGACTAACCATCCGTCTAAGCGTGAAATGTTGTACTCATGGTGAGCTCAATACCCATCTCCTTTTGTAGACTCTGCTAGAATTGTGAAGGGAAGTGAGAGTTTCTGTAAGACACAATGGTCTTGGGCATACCATAAAGTCTAATGATTTCTTTCACATAAATTTCTCTTAGCTTACTGACTTGGTATGTGGATCTAATTGGCAAGAAGTGAGCCACTTTGGTGGGACGATCCACAATCACCCAAATAGAATCTTCTCCTTTCTAATTCCTGGGCAAACCACTAACAAAAATCCATGGCAATGTTATCCTACTTCCATTGAGGGATAGGGAGTGGTTGTAACATTCTGGAGTGTTTTCGATGTTGTGCTTTCACATGTTGATAGGTCAAGTACTTGGCAACATGCTTAGCCGCATCCCTCTTCATTCCTCTCCACCAGTAAGTCTTTCTGAGGTTCTGCTGCATCTTATCTCCACTTGGATCCATTGTATACTTGGTCTGGTGATCCTCATCCAGTATGGTTTACTTACTTTGTCCATCCTGAGGTACATAGATCCTCTTTTCAAGCCTTAGGATATTCTTAGCATCTAACCTAAAGTTAGAATACTTACCTTCAACTCCTTCTATCAGACCCACAAGCCACTTGTCTTGCCTCTGTTCCTCCCTGATTTGATGTAAAAGATCTGTTTGGCAAGACATGCTGTAAAGGTAGGCTTGCTTGACATTTAAGGTTACTCCCAACCTAAAATCTTCGATTAACTGGTATATTTGGTCCTTTTCTTCCTCCTGGTGGTTGAATTTTCTACTCAAGGCATCAACCACCACATTGGCCTTCCCTAGATGGTAGTATAATTAAAAATCATAGTCCTTAAGGAACTCCATCCATCTACGTTGCTTGAGGTTCAACTCTTTCTAGGTGTAGATGTACTTCAAGCTCTTATGATTTAAAAATAGATTGATTTTTTCACCATAGAGGTAGTGTCTCCAAATCTTCAGGGCAAATACGATGGCGACCAATTCTAGGTCATGAGTAGGGTAATTCTTCTCACGGACTTTTAGTTGTCGCGAGGCGTAAGGGACTACTCATATCTCTTGCATCAACATTGCTCCAAGTCCACTAAGCGAGGCATCAATATAGAAGGTATAGGTAACACCATGGGATGGAGTAATTAGGACAGGGGTCGTAGTCAATATTTTCTTCAATTCTTGGAATGATTGTTCACACTTTTCATTCCAATCGAACTTAACCCCCTTCCTAGTCAACTTGGTCATAGGTTCTGCTAGTTTGGAGAAATCTTGGATGAACCTTCTATAGTACCCAGCCAAGCCTAAGAAGCTCCTAATCTCTATAACTGTCTTAGGTTGCTTCCAATCCATAACTGCTTCCATCTTCTCCACGTGTATTGAGATGCCTCTTGCTGATACTATGTGACCAAGAAACTTAACCGTCTTCATCCAGAACCCACACTCGCTGAACTTGGCATATAATTGATACCTTCTAAGGGTCTCCAACACTATCTGCAAGTGTTTTAAGTGTTCAGCCTCTCACTTTGGAGTAGATTAGGATGTTATCTACAAATACCACCACAAACTAGTCAAGATGTTGTCTAAACACTTGGTTCATCAAATTCATAAATGCTATTGGGGCATTGGTCAAGAAAAAGGGCATCATGGTGAACTTAAAGTGACCATATCTTGTTCTAAAGGTAGTTTTGTATATTTGAGAAATGAATGACTCCTCTCATTTGATCAAATAGGTCGTCAATCCTTGGCAAATGATACTTATTCTTTACTGTAGCTTGGTTAAACTTTTGATAATCGACACACAGTTTCGTAGAACCATTTTTCTTCTTTATAAACAGTACCAGAGCTCCCCAAGGTAACTCACTTGGCCTGATAAAGCATTTTCTCAAAGCTCGTCGAGTTGAGACTTCAACTTGATCAGTTCTATTGGTGCCATTCTGTAAGGAGGTATGACGATAGGGTTGGTTCCAAGGTGAAGTTCAATCTTGAACTCTAACTGTCTAGCAGGTGGTAGTCCGGGCAAGTTGTTTGGGAACACATCCTCATACTCACTAAACACTGCTAAGTCTTGGATTTTTTTTTAGTTCAATAGGTTCTTCCTCAGAAAGTTCCTCGAACTTATTCTTCTACCTTAAGCAGTTCAACATGGCTATCGTTGGACTTCTTGATAGTCTCTGCATATCTCCATTGATTCTATAGGTTTCCCCCTATGGTAGAGTTGTGGTTACCCATCTTTTAGGAATATCTATCTAGGCTTAGTTTTGGTCTTAGCAATCCATTTCCAAAATTACATTATAGCCATAAAAAGGTAAGGTACATAGGTCAACTATTCAGAGTTTATCCCCAAACCTTAGGTCACAACTACATATTCTTTTTGAAGTCACAGTGGTCCCTATGGGTGTGGACACATTCAAAGTTTCAAGTAGTGTTCGTCGCAAGTTGTAAACTATCAGTTAGTTCTTTAGAAATAAAGATTTAGAATCACCTGAGTCAAACAACAATTTCACAGCAACATTGAACAACAAAAATATACTTTCCACTACAGGGACCTAGTCTTCCTAAGCCTCAACAGCGAACAGTGTGGCCTAGTTCTGCCCATGGCCATAGTTATGCCCCTGATTGGCATTTGGCTACTGTTGCCTCCCCTGAGAACCACCGTTCTAACCTCCTCCCTACTGTGGCTAATGCTGAGGAGCTTGACCCTATGCATTGAGACAATCTCTAGCCAGATGACCCTTCTTGTTGCACACAAAAAAAAACCCTTACTTCCTTGCTTGTTTCCTTGACTCGTTCTTGGCCTACACTTTTTTCTGTGTATATGGTGTTTTCCCACCATTCTTTCTTTTCTTCTGATCCCCTTGATCATTTTCATTCCCGGGCTTCTTATTCTTTCCCCTCAACCTTTGTTACAGATTGAGTTCTTGTTCTAGTGTTAGGGCTTTTTCTATGACGTCTTTTTAAGTTTTTAATCCAGAGTGAGACCCTGTATGAATCGATTGGCCTTTCTTTTCTCTTCCTCAATCAGATTTGGGGAGAATTTGGCCAGTTCAGTGAACTTCCTCTCATTTAAGCTACAGTGATGTCCCTTTCATTCAGAGTCCTCCTGTACCTTTCTCAAGGTTGCCTCTAGAAAGAATGTTTCATAAAAGATTTCTAAAAAGTTCTCCTAGCTCACGGCATCCACATTTGTATTAGGGTCCATCCTCATCATACACCACCAACTTCTGACTGGCCCTTTGAAGTGGTGTGTGGCCAGTGCTACCCGTATTGAGCCAATTACTTTCAATACATTAAGAATTTCCTCCATCTCTTGGTACCAGTGGTCTGCCGAGATGCAATCTTGAGTCCCATCAAATGAAGGAGGCTGGAGCTTTTGTAACTCTATTAACATCTTCCTCTGTTTCTCATCCTCCAAACCCTCTTGAGCCCTTTGACATTCGAGATCTTGGGCCACGGGTGTTGGCTGTTGAACCTACGTTGGTTCAGCTACTTGAGGCTGGGGAGCCAATTGAGGGATTATCTATGGAAGTGCCCTCAATAGTTGATCAAGCACCCTTTGCGACATCTCATTCATTATGGCCTCCATCCATGCCTCCATTCTAGTAGGCAATTCTTGTTCCCATTGCTCAGTCTCATGAGAGGTGGTGGATCGGGTTGCATACTTCCTTGCTCCAGCCATTTTCTACAATTCGAGTAGGTTGTCAGTATTTGCCTAGCCAAATGTTCATACTATCATAACTCTATATTTATGTCCCTAGTTTCCCGATCTATTCAATGAACTAAAAGTTTTTCTTCTAGTTTTTTCCATGTATGGGTACAGGATTTGGTTTCGACGTAAATAAATAGTAAAGTATGCATATCATACATTTACACAATCAAGCTAGCACAGCAAGGTTTCAAACTTCTACCTAAGTTTTTAGGTTCAAGTGTCTTATACCACTCCACCCCTTCCACTTAGGTTTTCACCCAGAACAGAGCCACACCCAAACCATTTTGCAAATTACTCAATAACTAAGGTTCCCGAGCCCACTATACTCCATCGTCCCATACCAGCGAGCATAAAGAAACCTATTCTGCCAGAGTTATCGATCATTCAGCACACATGGTTCATCACTCTCTGAGTCCAGGCTTCCTCTATAACCCCAAATTCCTATGCATCTCATACTACATATAAAAGCTTCTTGATCCCGTGTCTTGATCAAATAATTTTTTGTTTTCACACAAGTTTTAGTCTCTAGCCTATGTCATAAACATTTATGTTTTTGATCCACTATACTAACCATGGCTACACCATGTTTCTACCTAGGGTCTTTCCTCTGGACCTAGGGTTCAATCTGGTTGACTTACAACCTCTATCTAGTCAAGATACCACCTTTGGCATCTTTCTCGACTTCTAATCAGTTTCTTGCCTTAATTTTTCACCTTCTAATTTTCTTTATATAAAAATGAGGGTGTTCTTGAACTCAGGCTACTCGTACAAGCAATTAGGACAACCTTCAAATCGGTGGCAAGATCGAATTCTACTTAGCAATCTTGCTTTCTAAGGCAGTATAACCCACCTCCCTTTTAATGTTTAGCTTTACTTGGGACATGGCTGATCCACTATCAGCTCAACTTATAGTATTTGTATCCAAACAAAACATTTCAAAAACATATATTTCCTTTTTGAAAATACTGTCTAAAATGTTTTTCAATTTTAAAAATAGAAGGTAGGGTATTCAAGATTCAATTCAATTTCAATTGAAACCCTAAATCAAGTTTTTAATTCTAGTCAAACAACCACTGATTGACTTTCTAATTCTAGCCAAAGGCATTCAAGATTCAGTTCAATTCAAAGTGAAACCCTAATTTGAGTTTATAATTCTAGTCAAACAACCACTGATTAACTTTCTAATTCTAGTACAAGGCTCCTAAAACCTACACCTTTGTAACACGCCAACCCCCTAGAGACAGATTTAAGCTCAACCATAAAGTAGGTTGGGTCCTATGTTACATTTATAAGTACAAAACTTGTATCTCAATTCCTTTATTCAAACACTTATTGAAATACTCATAAATATACTTCCATTGAGTTTAATTTTCAACAAGATAATACAAGTGAATAAAGGAAAACTTCAAACTCTTTATTTATTCAAAATAAAATAAAGAAATACATTACTGAATTTATATAATCAAAAGAAAGAGTACATAACTCTAAAATTTAAAACAACAATTTAGCAGAAGTCTTTATTCAAAATTTGGGCAATATGCCCTTATAAAATCTTTCTAAAAATAGACTTTCTAATTCCTTAGGAAGCGTGATCATGCATTCCAAATTCTTGAAAAATAAAAGGAAAGGGTGAGCACATAACCTGGTGGATCATTCATTAAATAACTGAGTTACTATTTTAAATCAATGGTACATCCAAACTCAAACACTTTGATGCATTAAGCAATTCAAGCAACTTTTTGGTTGTAGTTCACGTTAAGACTAAAAGGGGTTCTACTCCCTTGATGTTCTTAATTTTGATATCCCTCTTTAGGGTGGAAACACATTTTTTGTCACTTTCCATTGGATGCCACATACAAGTATCCATTAGTTGCTCTCTGCAACCACACACTCCAAGCATGTGTTAAGAACACATATTGCACCCATACGAGTCATTATGACAATACGTGGTTCTTATTTTTAATTTCTTATATTTAAGAATCACATAATCATAAAATAAATTCAAAATAAATATCAGAATTTTAAACAACCAAGAAAGCATGAAAACATTACATAGCATGCTTGAAACATTGAATTAAATCCTAAACATAGATTCTAAGCATGACCTGCTCTCATGAGTGATTAAAACATAAAAACATGCTGAACTAAAATTAAAATATGATTAAACATGCTAGAACTAAAATAAAACATGTTGAAAACTAGAATTCAAACAAGCATGAACATGCTAGAAATTTGAAAGAGCAAAGTAGAAGTTCAAGAAATCTCATTCACCTTAATCCGAGTTTCTTGTTGAATCCAGCAGAGGTTCCCCTTATCTACCACTTTCAGAACTTCAAGAACTTTTAATCACTAATAAAGCTACTTTAACAATTTTCTAAAATACTGAAATAAGAACTTTTCGCTCAAGAAAGAAAAGAGAGTGAGAAGATGTGCCAATAAGAGGGCAAGAACAAGCAAATAGGGAAGTGTCAACTCTTTGCTTTAGGATGAGATGAATGTGAGCAAGATGGAGTATTTATAGGTGTTCATGAGCACAAGGGGACAGTCTGGGTATGCTCACACTAGGAAACCTTTCCATTCCTCCATGGGGACATTTTGGAATGCATAGATTGAGTGTGCACATGATTTAGGCTATGGGCTGATTTGGTTTCTAATTCCTAGTGTGAACACAAGATATAAGCTTTATTTGATTTCCTATTTATGTGTAAACACAAAAGGGATTTAGAATACTTACTATTCTTTGTTTGGAAGTTACTCTAGGTGTGATATTGTGAGCAAGACAACTTTCTAATATGTTTTGGTAATTGATTCCTTTTCTTATACACACCAAATCAACAAGATTTGACAATCTTCTATTTTGAATTAGAAACTTCTAATCTTGTTCCTAAGGTGTTTAGAAACATTTTTCAGCAACTTCTATTCTTGGTTTAGAAACTTCTAATCTTGTTCCATGGCTGTTTAGAAACATTTTTCAGCAACTCTATTCTTGAATTGGAAACTTCTAATTTGGATTATTTGGAATGTTTTTGGAATGTAGAGCATGGTGTATATGATTACATCATGGTGCACATTGAATCATTCATTCATGGTTTCTTAATACTAAGTGGGACGTCTCACAGGGGTGGCGTACTTGATCATTTTCATGGCACATGGGATCATTCTGCATGAACTCAAATAAAGGAATCGTCCCATGGAGCTTAGGGTAGGGTGAAGGTACACATGATCATGGTGTTCCACCCATATGACTTGTACATACTTTGGGTGGCAATGACTTCATGGGTTCACAAAAATCAAATAAAAATTAATATTTCTTTATGTACAAGGAATTATGATTTATAACCTATAGTTTTGGAATCACATGAACCTAATGCAAATTTTAAGGTGTGGTTTGGCCCAATATGATTTTTCCTCAATAACTTTTCTTATTGAAGACCCACTACATTACTAGGCAAATGAAAATCCAAATGTTGGCCAATTGTCTAGATTTTTGGATATGTCATTCATTTTGCTATTTCATGTCATTTTGTTTCATTTTGGGTCATTTGGATTCCTCAAAGTACCTTAAATGCCAATTCTTTCTAATTTGGACCCCTTAAAGGATGTTTGGAAAATGAAAACCCCAATCTCGACCAATTGTTCTAATTTTTGGATATGTTGTTCAATTAGTTGGTTCATGTCACCTTACTTCATTTCAGGTTGTTTTGGGTCCCTGTGGGTACTAAATGAGAGTTTTCGAACCTGCTAAATTTAGCCTTGAAATGAACCCGATTTTATTTTGCACCCAAATTCCACTGAATTGATGATAAATTTTATTTAGTTGGGTACATAGAATTCAGGGTATTACAAAAGGCTAGAGTGGTATGGAACGTTTGAACTTCGAACCTTAGATGGAAGCCTTGAATTTTGCTATTTTAGAATAGAATTGTATGATTATATGATTGTTTGAAAGCAAGCCTTATTTGTTTATGTGTATGTCATATGAAACCAAATCCTGTACTCAAGAACAAAAAGAACTTGGAAGTTTAAACAAATAGGCCACCGAACAAATTGAAAACCTAGAGACATGAATATAGAGTCATGATAGTATGAACGAATTCAAAGGCTTGGAAATAAGAACTCGACAAATAAATATGGACGAAACAACTACCTTCTAAAGTCTGGAAAAACATTTTGTATCCCGAAGATAAAGGTAGACGGTTTGTGTGCCTTATATTATGATTCACTTAAATCTGTCACTATGGTACCTTATTGAATACTAGAGTGGCTTTTGACTTGTGGATAATGGTTGGATCAAAGAGATACGCTACTAGATTTACCCCTTCTAATGAAGCAGAATAGAAAGAATAGGAGATACCAGTTGGTATGGAGGATCGGATGGAAACCTTGATGATGGAAATCACTCAAAGACTCATGGACCAAATCATGAGGGTCCTACCTTAAGTAATCCCTTAGGCAGCACCACGACCACATGTGCTTGAATCGATCCCTGTGTAACAGCCAAGACCTGCACTCTAGGCTCCAGAGCATCAAAGGACTTAAGAAGATCTAGAAGATGAGAGGCAGAGGAAGATGCTGATAGAACTAGAGAAGCTCAACCCTCCTTAGTTTGATGGAAACACAGACTTCATCTCTACCGATCACGGGTATCAAGAAATGGAGAAGCATCCAAATTTATTGAAGGTGATGGGTTCACGTAGGGTGGCACTGACCACGCACCACTTCAAGGGACTAGCTAGAAGTTGGTGGTGAATGATGAAGATGGATCCTAACAAAAATGTTGAAGCAATGAATTAGGAGAAGTTCACAGAGATATTTTATGAAAAGTTCATTCCTAAAGACACACTGATTAAGCTATAGGAAGATTTTGTCGAGCTGAATTAGAAGGACCTGACTGTATCGAATACAAAAGCAAGTTCATTGAACTAGCTAAATTCTCGCCAAAATTGATTAGGGAAGAGAGAATGAAGGCCAATCATTTTGCATAGGGTCTCAAAATGGAGATCTGGAAGATAGTAAGGACTCTAGGCTTAAAGACGTACAAAGACGTCTTAGAAAAGGCTTTAACAATAGAACAAGAGCTCAATGTGGAAAAAAGGCTAAGGGGAAAGAGCAAGAGGCCTGAGCATGAAAAAGATCAAGGGGTACAGAAGAAAAGCAAGGGTGGTGTAACACCCCAATTTTCTACCAGACCTCCTGTTACGTGTTATCTCACATGTGGATCGTCGCCCGATGAAAATCAACATGCTACTAAAAATTTTCTTCTGTCAAAAATTATTTTCTTCAAAATTAAGTTCATAACCATTAGTTCTCAAGTCGATGTCTATATAGATGTTCTATACAAAATAAAAGATTAAAATAATTTCTCAATACATTCACCGGATTTCTCAATATAAATCAGAAATACTGCAATAGAATTACTTTAAAATATGCATCAAAATAAAAATAGTAAACATATAATATTGTTCACAATTTTGGTTAAATTGAATTTAAAATCAGGTAAATACATGGAAATCGTTTCAGTAGAATAAACAAAATGTCATTTCCAATGTCACCTATCCCGGACTACCTCCCCAATAAGGTGTCTAATTAAAGTGCAAGTCTTCAGATGTCAGTTACCAAACTCTACGTCCATGTGTACATGAAAAATAAAGAGGAAGTGAGCTCGAAAGCCCAATGAAGCAAATAGTAAAGGTTGGAATAATGCAATCCTAAAGCTTCCATCTGTGCTTCTAGGTTCGTGTGCCCCATCCCACACTCGCCCTTCCACACAGACTTCCATCCAAAATTACATTACACCCAAACAATGGCACAAGTGTCTCGATATCCATGACTGCAACTATCCCACCATTTTTAACTAGGCCCTTGGTTAAAATAACACGATAGTGCACCCACAGACGTACTCTAAGGCTGGCATAAGCCCCACCATACTGTACCGCCCCATCCTAGTACAAAACAGTGCATACAAGTTCAGCCAAGGAAATCGATCACTCACCAAACATGATTTGTCATTCTCCGAATCCAGGATTCCTCCATATCCCCAAATCCCTATACACCCCATCCTACATAGAGACCAAAGACACAGGCTCCTCCCAAACTCGGGTCTTGACCAAACAAGTGTGCGTTCAAACACGTTATCAGTCCCTAGCCTATGCCCTAAAAGCTTTTAATTTATCTATGATCCACTATACTCCTGATATAACACTTGGTCTCTACCTAGACCTAGGGTCTCATTACTTCACTTGGCTAACATATCCTTCAGAAGGATTGCCATCTTTGATTTTATAAAAATTCAATGTGACTCCACCGTTTCAAGTTTTGGACCTTTCCCAAGTAGTGCTCAACCCGCAGGGCCAATTCCTAGTACTTACACCACCATGGGCCTTTCCTAAGTATTTCTCAACCTGGAGGGCCAACTATCAGTACTTAGCCCACGCTTGCAACTGTGAACTCAATCACGTTGGCACCACCCTAGTCTTATCCTAGACTTTTAGCTACCTAATTGACACCTAACCATTTTTATGCAATTATTTCTCGTGATACCATCCATTTGAAGTATTGTCATCATGGCCTTACAGAATAATAATAAAACCTTCTAAGACCTTTAATCAACATAAAGGTTAACCCTTTGGTACATACTTTCGCAGAAGAAGATCTAACCAGATCAGCCCTTCAGGGACCTTTATCCTAAGAGAAAGTCAACTATCAGGAATCACTACCTCTACTTAAGTCACATCAATAACAGTACTTAAATATGTTAGCATCACTTACTCTTCCCTAGACTTCTACCCATTTCTACCCCCTTTCAAAATTATTCAAAAAATTCATTTTTTGGTGAAATTAAATCCGATGAAATTTATTTTCAGTAAAAATCAACTTCAGTGAAATCTCCAATTTAATGAAAATTTGTTCTGGTGAACTCAAGTCTAGTCCAGTGTATCATAATACTAGGCTCTGATATCATAATTGTAACATTCCAATTTTCAAGCGGACCTCCTATCACATGTTATCTCAAGTGTAGATCGTCGCTCGCTGAAAATTAAGATGCTACTAAAAATTTTCTTCTGTGAAAATTTTTTTTCTTCAAAATTAAGTTCATAACCATTAGTTCTCAAGTCAATGTCTATATAGATGTTCTATACAAAACAAAATATTAAACTAATTTCTCAATACATTCACCGTATTTCTTAATATAAATCATAAATACTACAGTAGAATTACTTTAAAATGTGCATCAAAATAGAAATAGTAAACATAAAATATTGTTCACAATTCTGGTTAAATTGAATTTAAAATCAGGTAAATACATGGAAATCGTTTCAGTAGAATAAACAAAATGCCATTTCCAATGTCACCTATCCTAAACTACCTCCCCAATGAGATGTCTAATTAAAGTGCAAGTCTTCAGATATCAGTTACCATACTCTATGTCCATGTGTACCTAAAAAATAAAGAGGGAGTGAGCTTGAAAGCCCAGTGGATCATTCTTACACATCACAGGCATTATACAGACCCAATCCAAAACATTACAAACACTTTCATACATTAGGTGTTTCAAACATTCATTTGGTTTTGGTCGAAGTCTAAGACCGAAAGAAGGTTGAGATGCCTCGTGGTATTCCCTGTGATCCAATCCAATCATAATCGTAGAGGCCTTAGTTACCATCTAAAATCAGTCATGTCTTAGATCACAGTCTAAGAGAGAGTACTGACCATGGCATCGTACCGTCTCCGAAAGACTTCGAGCTGTCACAGGCAGCTCCAGTTGGGAATACCTACGATTCGCCTTCTGGCTCGACAATCACACCATATGTGGATTCTTAATAATCCTTCGTCTTATTTTAGTTTTACAAACAATTTTAATCACATCAAGTATCACACAATGTACTAGCAAGATAGTTCCACTATGCATACAAGTTAACATGATAATGTGCATGAGCAAACAATGGAATCTAAGTGCATATTTTTCTATTCATGCATGCCATAATTGAATGAATCTAAGTGCAAACCTTTATTTTCAATCATGTCATGAACTGATTATGCATGAGTCTGAATAATTCATCATACATCACACATCATTCAAATAAACCAAACAATTTCAATCAATTTCATAATAAGATTTTAATAACCTAGAACTATTCAAACAAATTGTTTGAATTTTAAATCTATATAATAAATATGAGCTAGGAAGTCACGCCCACCTGATTTCGCCAATCTTCAGAGCTCCTTACTTTCCTTTGAGATGTTCAATACTCTAAAATGTGCAACCTGAAATTTAATACTAAATTATTCTTAAGCTTAAATGATCTTTAATTTAATTAGGAAGCCTAAATATCAGTTTCCACTAATTTAGAGTTATTCTTAATTTCTAAAATTTTGTATATTCTAATTAATATAATTTCTCAGTCCTTTGAATCTCCTTAATTTAAATTTAAAACATAATAATTTACTTGTAAGCTTGTTCATAAAATTAGATTTCTAATAATTAAATCTTCACAATTTAAATAATTTATTAATATCATAATTAATTTAATTACGAACAAAATAAGACTTCTAGATAATCTAAGTTTAGTTTCAGTGTTTAGATTTTCATTTATTTCCTATAACAATTGCAAAGCTTTTAGAATTTTATTTATTTATTTATTTATTATTATTATTATTATTTCTAATTAAAATAATTTAATTTTAAGTCTCTCATATTATTTCGCACCTACTGTCTAAAAATTATCCTTAATTAAATAAGGATTTTAATAGGAAAAATCTTTTTAATTTGGATTATATCCATAGAATTCTTTAATTTAAGTTTTCTAAAATATTAGATCTTCTTTTTGAATTTTAGTTTATTTTATTTTATTAATATTTTTTAAACATTTGATTTTAATTTAAATTGTTTTTACTAATTTATTCTAAACTAATTTTTGTTCAAGATTACCAAAATTAAATAAATAAATGAATAGCTAAAGTAAATTTTCGTACCTTTTTGAATTTGCGTCTCCGTTCAAATTCTTCCCAAGTTGGTACTCAATTTTTTTGAAATTCTGCATTCAGTAACTTAATTCAATGTCCCGAAATCAATTTTCTTGCAACCACAAAATCAATCATGTTCTTCATTCAATTCCCTATTCGTTCTCAAATTTTTCCAACGGAAAATTCATCAAAACACACCACAGAAATTTAGTTCGCAATGCAACCAGATTTGTTTTTTTTTTTAACTAGAAATTAGTCATTATCTTCCGTATTTCTAATAACCGAAAAACCCAAAAAATTTCACCGAATTCCCTTTTGTTCTTTCTTCTATTCTTGTTGAACAACTTCAAATTTTACAATAAAATTTCAGATTTTTCCCAAATTGTGAACCAAAAAATGAAACAACTCAAGAATCAGGTTTTTCATTCCCTTTCTTCTTCTTCGTTTCAACTACCATAAACTAGAAGATAAACATTTGAGCCGTTGCTTCTTCTATGTTTGCTGGACACACACACCCAACCAAACCAGATTTTGATTTCTTCTTCTTCAACGCACCACCATCAACCCAAATCAAATCACACGCAAATCTGGAAAATTTTTGTATTTCCCCCATCTTTCAATCACGACCAACATGTATCAAAAGTCCCAAATCACAAAAATCTAAATCTTTTATCTTTCTGAACCAGAAATTTGAACCCACAAAAATCTAATTTTAGAACCAAATGAAATCAGATTTTTGATGCCCCAAAATCAGATTCTTGCTTAAATCATGGACCAGAATTTTAACCCATGGAAAAATCTGATTTTTGACATCCTAAAAATCAAGAATTTTGAGGTCCAAATTTTAGTTTCTTCCCTTCTTCTTTCAAGACCCTGTTCGTGCTCTGCTTCAACGCCTCAATGGGTCAAAATCTTAGATTTCCCAGCTTGTTCTTTGATTTCTAGCTTGCCCTAAACCAAAAATTGGATTTCATTTTTCAATTTTTCTTCCTTCTTTTGTTATCACGCTCAACCCGAAAATTTTGGGTCAAGTTTCAGATTTTTTGTTCCAGACTTTCTTCTTCTTCAACAACCTGAAAACCCAGAATTTATCACAGTTCATTGTTTAGAAATCTCAGCTCGCTCACCGCCCAAACCGATCTGTGCAATTTCTAGATTCCTCTTTCACCGACAAACTAGAAAACTCTGGTTCCATCATCTTCTTCACCGCCCATCCAGATTTTCTGGTTCTTCACCAATTTTCAAGAGTTTTCCTTTGTTGTTTTTTTTTGGTTACTGCATTTGGCCAAAAATCTAGATTTCTGATTTTGACTTTTTTTTTTCATCATCCCCATTACTAATCATTTTGATTTGTTTATAGTTTTATTATAAGCTTATATACATCAAGAATAATATTATTTATTTATTTTAACTCTTATATATATATATTTATTTATTTATTTATTTATTCAATCACCAATTAGATCTTATTTCCCAATTACTACTTTCATCAACCAAAAAAAAATTTTAACGCTAAATTTCATTTTTCATTTTATTTAGTATTATTATCATTATTTTATTTTATTTTATTTATTATTATATTATATTTTTTTTTATTTTTTTCCCATTCCATTATCCACGTGTTCGTATTGCAAATTTATGGGTTGTTACAAGTGGTGGGAAAGTACCACAAAATAAGGATAGACCAAGGATAAGTCATAGGAACATGCACGGAGACAAGGACTGTGCTATGTATGCAGGCAGAAGGGTCATATTGCCAAAAATTACCCAACTGCACCTACTCAGACTCATCAACAACAACCACCACAGGGAGGAGGTTAGAAAGGTCGTCCTTAGGGTAAACAATAGCAATAAAACGCCAATTAGAGTTATGGTTAGAATCAAGTAAGAATGTTTGCTGTTGAGGCTCAGGAAGATCAAATCCTTGCTGTGGAAGGTATGTCCTAACTATTTAATGTTGTTGTGAGACTATTATTTGACTTGGGTGCCTTGAAATCATTTATCTCTAAAGAATTAGTTGATAGGTAACGACTTGTGATAAAACACTACCCATAACTTTGAATGTGTCCACACCAATAGGGACCACTGTTACCTCAAAATGAATGTAGTTGTGACCTCAAGTTTGGGGATAAACTCATATTAGTTGATCTATGCACCTTACAATTTTATGGCTGTGACGTGATCTTGGGGATGGATTGTTTAAACCTATACCAAGCTCAAATAGATTGTTTGAAGAAGCAAGTAACTATTACCCTACCTTCTGGGAAAATCTATAAAATCAATGGAGATATGTGGAGACAACCAAGGAGTCCAACCAGAGCCATCTTAAAATGTTTGAAGCAAAAGAATGAGTTCGAGAGACTCTCAGAGGAGGACGCTGTTGAATAGAAGAGAATCCAAGGCCTAGCAGTTATTAAGGAGTATGAAGACGTATTCCCAGACGACTTATCTAAACTACAACCGGCTAGAGAATTAGAGTTCAAGATTCAACTTCACCATGGAACCAACCCTATAGCCATACTTCTAAATAGAATGGCTCCAGTGGAACTGATCAAGTTGAAATCTCAACAATACAAGTTCTGAGAGAAAGGCTTCATCTTGT
>JAJIYU010009081.1:0-17329 GCA_030144865.1 Tinospora cordifolia | reverse complement strand
TGGACCATTTAGATATTTTATGGTTTTAATTGATGCATCTACAAGATGGTCACACATGTCTTTATTATCAACTTGTAACCTGACGATTACGAGATTGCTTGCTCAAATAATATGATTAAGATCTCAATTTTTAGACTATCCGATCAAGCAAATATGTCTTGATAATGCTAGTGAGTTTACATCTCAAGCTTTCAATGATTATTGCATGTCAATTGGGATTATTGTTGAACATCTTGTTGCTTATGTTCGTACACAAAATGCTTTAGCAGAATCATTTATTAAGCACCTCCAATTAATAGCTAGACCATTGATTATGAGAGCAAAACTCCCTGTTTATGTATGGGGACATATTATTTTACATGCAGCAGCTCTTATCACATTAGGCCAACAAATTATCATAAATTTTCCCCTTTGCAATTGGCTTATGGTCAGGAGCTAAATATTTCTCATCTAAGAATTTTTGGATGTGTGGTATATGTTCTGATTGCTCCACCACAACACACTAAGTTGGGTCCTCAAAGGAGATTGGGTATATATGTTGGATATGATTTTTCATTGATAATTAAGTATCTTAAACCAGTAACTGGAGATATTTTTACAGCACGGTTTGCTGACTGTCATTTTGATGAAACAGTTTTTTCCAACATTAGGGGGAGAAAATAAATAGTTGGAAAAAGAAGTAGATTGGAATGCTTCATCATTATCCCAATTTAATCCTCGAACAAAGCAATGTGAACATGAAGTTCAAAGGATAATTCATTTGCAAAATATTGCAAACAAATTGCCAGATGCATTCACTAACCTGAAAAGAGTGACTAAATCTCATATTCTAGTTGTCAATGCTCCAACTCATATTGAAGTCCCTGAAGGACAACTTGTTGCAAATGAATCAAAGATACGCCTGAAGCTTGGTGGACCAATTAGTTCCAAAAATAAAAATCCTCGAAAAAGAAAAAGAGCAACTGATAAGGATGTCCAAATGGAAGAGGTAGAGACTCCTGAAGAGATCAGTGATATAACTAACAATGAAACCCCAAAAGAGATACATATACCTAAAAATAATAAAGAAATCTCAATTAGTTATGTCACCACGGGGATGAGATGGAATCGAAAAGAAAAGGTTGTTGATGATATCTTTGCATATAAAGTAGCACTTGATGTTTTGAATGAAAGTGAGGATCTTGAACCTAAATCTATTGAAGAATGTCGCAAAAGACATGATTGGCAAAAATGGAAAGACACAATCCAGGCAGAGTTATACTCACTTGCAAAACAAAATGTTTTTGGAGTTGTAGTCCAAACACCTGAAGGTGTGACCCCTGTAGGGTATAAATGGGTTTTTGTGCAAAAAAGAAATGAGAATAATGAAGTTGTAAGATATAAAGCGCGACTTGTTACACAAGGTTTTACCCAAAGACCAGGTATTAATTATGAGAAAACATATTCTCCTGTGATCGATGCAATTACATTTAGATATCTTATGAGTCTAGTAGTCCAAGCAAAACTTGAAATGCGTTTGATAGATGTAATAACGGCCTACTTATATGGATCTTTTGATAGTGATATTTTTATAAAAATTCCATAAGGATTTCAGATGCCTGCAGCATCTAACTCAAATTCTCGAAGAATTTATTTAATAAAGTTTCAAAGATCTTTGTATGGACTAAAGCAATCTGGACGAATGTAGTATAACCTTCTTAGTGAGTATTTGTCTAAAAAAGGTTATAAGAATAATTCAATTTGTCCATGTGTTTTTAGCAAGAAAATTGGATCCACATTTGTTATAATTGTTGTATATGTTGATGATTTGAACATTATTGGAAGTCTTGAAGAACTTCCAAAAGTAGCAGATTATCTAAAGAAAGAATTTGAAATGAAAGATCTTGGTAAAACTAAGTTTTGTCTCGGCTCGCACATCGAGCATCTATCAAGTGGAATTCATATTCATCAATCAACTTATAGAGAAAAGATCTTGAAATGATTCTACATAGATAAAGCTTATCCATTGAGTACTCCAATGGTTGTTCGTTCACTTAATGTGAATAAAGATCATTTTCGGCCTCAAGAAGATGATGAAGAAATACTTGGCCCTGAAGTACCATATCTTAGTGTCATTGGTACATTAATGTATCTTGTTAACAATATAAGACCTGATATAGCATTTTTTGTGAATTTATTAGCAAGATATAGTTCTTCGCCTACAAGAAGACATTGGAATGGAGTTAAACATATATTCAAATATCTATGAGGCACAATTGATCTAGGTTTATTTTATTCAAATGAATCTCAAGAGCAATTAGTTGGATATGTAAATGCAAGATATTTATCTGATCCACATAAAGTAAGATCCCAAACAGGCTATGTATTCACATATGGCGATACTACTATATCTTGGAGGTCTACCAAACAAACATTAGTTGCTACATCATCAAATCATGCTAAAATATTAGCAATTCATGAGGCAAGTCGAGAATGTGTTTGGTTAAGATCGATGATTCAATATATTGAAGGGACTTGTGGCTTATCTTTGAAGAATGATACTGCAACAATATTACATGAAGATAATGTTGCTTGCAACGTGCAACTAAAATGAGGATACATAAAAGGAGATAGAACAAAACATATTTCATCAAAGTTCTTCTTCACACATGATCTTCAAGTGAATGGTGAGATTGAAGTTCAACAAATTGATTCAAGTGACAATTTGGTAAATATGTTTACAAAGGCTTTACCGACTATATTATTTGAAAAGCTTGTTCATAACATTGGGATGCGTCGGCTTCAAGATTTTAAATGATATCATCAATAGGGGGAGAATAAAGAGGAGTTATTGATTAGTGCACTGTACTCTTTTTCCCTTAGCTAAGGTTTTGTCCCACTGGGTTTTCCTTGTAAGGTTTTTAACGAGGCAGTCCTAACAATATTATAAGACTCCATAAGAATACATACTCTTTTTCCTTCTAGATTTTTTTCCCACCGGGTTTTATTTAGTAAGGTTTTAATGAGGTATATTCTAATATAAAAAGCCTTCAAAGGGGAAGTGTTATAAATAATAATAATAAAATATTGAATTCCTTTGTAACCCCTTTGATATTTAGTATTATGTAACCTCTAAATCCCATAATGTCTAAATTAATGGGATTATGTAAATATCATTATTATGATTGATGTAACCCCCCCCCCCTGCGGCCCCATTCTAAAAAACTATATACCATCAACAAAGAGAAAAATTCTCTCTTGGAAAACTTTCTCTTCTCTAGTGTTCTTGAGTTTTCTTCCCCTTCTCTTGAAGAAATTCTCATTTTTCAATTTGTTCTAGTTTGATTCATAACATTTTTCATATTCAAACAAAGATTAGCAAGTGGTCCACATCTAGATTAACGTCCAAACAAAGATTAGCAAGTGGTCCAAGCCAAGATTGTATTCACACATGAAAAGGAAACCCTAAATGAGCACTTGCCTAAACCATATGTGTGTGCACACAAGAGTGGAAATCCTAGCGGTCCCACATGCCAAAAAACATGCTCAAGGGAATTGGAAAGTGGTTGATGCAAGATTCACAAACCATTCTCCCTTATGTGCATAGAAAATTATATATAAAGGAACCCATGTGCTCACTTTTTCTTCATCCCATAGCAAGAGCTGATAAGCCCCTCTAAGCTTTCTTCTTGGCACCCCTTCTCACTTTTTTTTGTTCTTAAGTGTTCTTCAGTAGTTTAGTGTTCTTGAAATACTTTGATTATAGAAACTCTGCCAGATTTTCAAGAAAGTGTACAATAAGGTGGAGGTGATTTCAAAAACTCCTTCTTTACTAGTTTGAATTAATATCATGCTCATGCATGTTTTAAAATTTGTTTATCATACATAGTTCACTTTCAATCCTTTCACATTATTTAATTGTCAATTTGATACAATGTCATGTTTAAGCATTCATAAAACCATGCTATGTTTAGTTTCCCATGCTTAGGCCGATTTTGAGATATGATGCATACAAGTGATGTTTTTATGCTTTCATGATGATAACATGCTGAATTTTAATTCTTTTATGATTCATAATTATGAGAATTCAAATAAAAGACTTTGATATTAAGAACCACGTACTGTCAAAGTGATCCAAAGGGATACTATGGGTGTTCTTTACATATACTATGTATATATGAGTTGCATATACTATGCATATATGGGTGTAGCACAAAATACTTGGAATACAGGCAAGGGACCCTAAATCCAACGGAATAAGACATAAAGAATTGTTTTTCCACTCAAAGAGAGGTATTTTGATAAGAACATCAAGGGATTGAACCCCCTTTTAATCTAATAGACAATTGAAAATAAGAAATTGTTTGAAATGCCTAATGTATGCAAATGTTTGAATTTGAATGTGTTATTAGTTTGAATTGGTAACTTGGTTGCTTTTAGAATGATTGGTTAGGCTATGCGCTCACCCTTCCTCTTTTATCTTTTCAAGAAATTGAACTACATGATGAAACTTACTAAGGATTTAGATTGCTTATTTTTTGAAAGTTTCTATTTTTATTTCTAATGTGAGGGCATACTGCCCAAGTTTTGAATAAGTTAGACTTCCGCTAAAATAGTTTCTATTTTAGAGTTATGTACTCTCTTTCTTTTAATAGTTTAAATTCAAGTTATGTACTTGTCTCATTTAATTCAAATAATGAATAAAGAAAAGGTTTTTTATATATTTGTGTTGTCTTATTGAATTAAATTAAATAAATTGGGTTGTGTACTCATAATGTTCAATAAGAATTGGGATAAAGGAATTAGAAAGGCAAGTTGTGTACTTGTAACGTAACACTAGCCCAGCCTGCCTTGTAGATGAATCTAATTAAAAGTCTCGGGGGTTGGGGTGTTACACCATGAGTGAGTCATGTATCCCCATTGGAAAGAGAATCAACTACCATGTCCATTGCAGCTACCACTTGTACTAATTAAAAGGTGTCCATTGGCTCATGTTTCTACTGGTCTATCTTTTTAAAGAGAATGTAATTTAAGCCAAATTCCCCATGGTCAATAAATGTCAAGTATGTTCTTTCACAAACATGCAACATGGAATGCCATGAACCCTTAGATTGAGGGCAATCGTGGACAAAGTGGGCAACTCTCAAATAAGCCATTCTAGCAACTGTAGTGTAGAGTAGCACATTGCATTGTGCTACTTTCCTCTTTTGTTTCCATGTACTATGCCATTACATTTATGGTGAGGACATGGTGTTCCCCTCGATGCCCTAAAGATTTCAACACAAATTTCATCACTTAATTTGGTTATTTCGTGCTCAAATTAATTTTTCAAGTATCCTCAATTTTTATGTTACAATTGTTATTTTACTAGTTCTTTATCGTAACTAACTATTATTAATTGTGGTTAATTAAAGTCAAAACCTTAGGAGTTACAAGATATATAGAAAAAGCAAACTTGAAATTGAGGCTAAAAGAGGAAAACCATCTCAATCGTTACTCTCATAGCTCATCTAGGTTAATTAACTTCTCCCTTTCTATGTGTATAGCTATCTATACACGCCTAATAATAACTCCTAACTCAAGTTTTTTTTAATTTTATATTTTTATATTTAACCAAGGAAAGTTTTGAGATTTCACTTTAATTAAGTAAGTTTTAGTTTATATAAATTAATAGTAGTAGTTAACTCAATATATATCATTTTAGCTTTAATAAATAAATAAATAAATCTCACTCCAATCAAAGAAGTGGGTCATTGTATTATATCCTTTTATATTAGTCTTATTTGAACTTTTTATTATATTAAATGAAGTTGGTAATTACTATTTAAATAAAATTTATTTAATTTTTAATTATATTTGTATCATATTAATTTAGACAAATACTCTAAATTAATTCTATATTTTCATGTTATTATTTTTAGGGTCTATTTGATATGCATGATATGACTGGATTATTTTTAAAAAAAATATATGATAAATAGATTTGAATTAGATAAAAGAAAATTAAAAATAATGCAATGTAATGTTTGATGCAACAAAAAATAATTACAAAATATAGATAAATATAAATTTAAGAAAGAAAAAAAATGAAGAATGAGGAAGAAGAAGAAAGAAGAAAGAAGGATGAAGAATTGGTGAAAAAAATAAAAAACATCACAATAAAAAAAAATTCATATTCAATCCCATTAAAATTTGTGGAATTGAATAAATTTGCAAGGGTAAAATATAAATGTGGGGTCACCTTTATTTTTTATTTCATCCTATTATAACCAAACATTGGAATATGATAAAATTTAATTCTATTTTATCTTTTCCTACTTGCCAAACAGCCCATCAAGGTACCTAGTGTTTGATAGAATTATACTAAACATTATTCAAATCCTATATTTGGCTGCAATAAGATCGCATAAAAAATATACATGGGCCCTTATTTTGTCTTACAATTGTAAATTTAATTGAATCTACCTAAAATTGTGGGATTATTGAATCTTACATTTATTTAGTTGTTTTCTTTCTTCTTCAATTCCATGCAACTCCATCTTTCTTGTTCTTTTTGGTACTTTTTTTCCTTTGTTTTTTTCTCCTTCAACTCCATGCAACTCCATCTTTCTTGTTCTTTTTGGTACTTTTTTTCCTTTGTTTTTTTATCCTCCTTCAACTTCATTAGTCAAACCTACACCATCATTGCTTGGCTTCTTCTTTTTCTTCTCATCCCATTATAGAAAAGTAATCTTATTATATCCTGCACTCTAAATGAAACCTTATATGATATAGTGAAAGGCACCATTGAAGAAAAAGATCTTTTTTTCATGGTATCCAATATATTTAAAAAAAAAAATTACATTGTTTTAGTAATTTAAAAATATAAATTACTAAAAAAATTACATTTATAGTAACTTTTTTGAGGTTAGTGTAACAAAGAAAAATGAATATTTTACTTTTGTAAGTCTTTTTTTTTTTTAATTCTTCAGGAAGATTTTCCATGTTACTTAAATCAAATAAATATAAATAATTTTCATTTTGCCCCATCAAAGTTTGTTTTAACTGAATTAGTCAATCTTTACTTTTAAAAAATAGAAAAAAAAACTCCTAGCATGCAATTCAAAATCAAGTATTTTAGAAATTTTTAAAAGGTAATAGTGACGGTTACCAATAACTTAATGAATGGTCCAGCCTAACCTCATTTAATAGACTAAGTGGCCAATATATTTATATATTTATATATTAGTTTTATACTATGTGTTCTGGACTAGCTTTGTACATATCACAAAATTAATTACAGTTTAAGTTTCAATAGGAGCTCTCCCAACATGATCTGTAGTTAAAAGGCATTAAATTTTGTTCACTCAACCCAACCTTCATTTGTTAAGCGGCCAATATTGACATCTCTAGCTTTTGGTTTTCCTTTTTGTGCCTGTTGAAGACTTTTAGCCTTGAAGGAAATATATAAAAGGCCCACCTAAATTGACTAATAAGAATGCAATAATTGCATTAATAAGAAATCATATTTAAGATATCGAAATAATCAACTTCATTAACACATGGAAAGATCAAGGTACATATAATAAATTAATAAGCAGTAAAAAGCTCTGAAGAAGGTAATAGACATGATACATTCTATGGGCAGCTACATAATATAAGTTGCAAATTCTTAGAGAAAAACCAATCCACCTTTGTTCTTTTTCTTTTACTTTTTTTTTTTTTTTCAAAAAAACCAAAAGGATTGCATAGCTGAGAAAACGTCATTTACAAAAATTCCCCGCAGGTGGAGGTAGAACTATAAAAGCGAGTGGGTAACATGACTAGATGACGAAAGTAAAAAAAGAAGAGAAGGGCACGGTCTCAAAATTCCTGGCTGCGCGATCGGCAATCTCCATAATGGGCTCATTAGTTGGGAAAAAGACTGTCCTGATAGCAAAATCTTATCAGATTTGGGTAAGCACTGATACAAATTGATAGTGAAGGTCAAGCCTATGAGTTCGCTGTGATGCATTTAGAGCATCTCAATGCAAAATATAGATTACACATATAAAAGAATATCACGTAATTAACGTAAAAAAAAAAAAATTATTTAGTCATAAAATCAAAAAATAATCTGTAATTCAACCATTGATTACTCTTATTTTTTATAATATTAAGTTTTGTACTTGTTTATTTGTTATTTCAAGCTAAGTAAAATAAAATTTTTACTGCAGCATTTTGGTTGATTGTTTATTGTTCTCTCTAAAAATAGAGGGTTATGTTCATGACCTCAACTTTATTTTGTTATATCATTTTCATTATGAAAATAGATTGTTGCATTGAAAAACTAATTTTTGGTCTAATATTTATTTATCTTATGAGGCACTTAAAAGTTTTTTTTTTTTTTTTTTTAATTTTGTGTGTGTGTGTGTGTGAATCTATAGGTGCGCACAGGAAATACTCTTCAGCTACTAATACCTCTCTAGAGCAGGAGGATTGGTGGAACATCCTTTGGAGTTCCGACCAATCTGATCATATCCTTGGCATCTATCTGGAAGCACCCAACTTGGCGCATATCAATTTTCAATTTTTCACAAACCTGAGGACTTCTTTCTTGAGAGTTTTCTGACGGGCAGGTGAGTATCATTTGTTGGATCTATTTCCACAATCTGATTAGGGATAATTAGCTTTTGAATGTCACTGATACGAGACAAATAGAAATAGCATAATTACGAAGCAAGATGGATTTGGATGAGAAACTTACATGAGAGCCATATATATATTCAATGTCCCAATATTCAAAACCCCGGACAAGATTTAATTATTAAAACAACAAAACCTGAAGTCTATAAAGGATAAAATAAAATAAAATGAAAATTAATATAACAAAAACGATTTCTACTTTCTCAACAACCACTGATAGAAATTAAAAAAACAAAAATAAAAATAAATCCTTAAATATTTTTAGCATATCTATTTTACCACCAATTTGATATTGATTACTTAAAACTCCTGACGTATTTAGTAATATGAAATGGATTCATTTTAAGCGATAAGTTGTGGACAAATATAACAAATGCATTTGGACTGACCTCTCATCAACTAATGATTCTACTTGAATTATTTAGGTTTTGCTTTTCTTAATATCTAAACATTTGTTCTTATGTAGGTAACCTCCTTCTCGTTTGTTAAATTATTTGGACAAAAAGAATTCTACTTCATATATAAATGTTTTGCTTTTTGGGTAAGGCATTCTAAATTGTAACAACCGGTGTAACGCCCTTGAATTGAATTATTCAATTTACAGCTAGTAAAATCTCAAGTACAGTTGTTGTGATGAAGATTTGAGTAAAAATCTCAAACAAGAATCACAAAAGCAGTTGTGGCCTCAACTATTTTGGCTAAGAATACGAAGGCTGCCTCTCGGTTCAAATGCCTATTCAACCCAAACAAAGTGGCCCCATCAGTGGCAAACAAACAGAGAAAGAGGGAGCAGCCTTAAGCATAAAGTCAACTTCTTACAGCAGCGTGCTACAAGACTACACCGTAATAAACCAACAAAAAATACAAAATAAAAAATAAAAGTTAGCTTGTAAACATAAAATTTTCAACAACACTTACCATCTTCTAAATTTTTATTAAAAATGCAATTTTTCCTATCGAAAAATTTTAAAGACATCCAAATCTTTTTTAATTTTCCTTCATTTTTTAAATTTTCTTTTTTCATTGACAACCAAATGCAAACTAAATTTTCAATAACACCTGCCATTCCATTATCAAATAAATCATGTTTATAATTATTAAAATCACTATATAAATGAGCATATAGCAATCAGGTTATATTTATAATCATTATAAGCATTACAATCATTACAAAAATGAGCATTTATCTTACCATATGCATTACCTTTTTTATCAATCATATAAATACACACAACATTATTCATTGTGACACTTAATATTCAAAATAAAATTTATAAGACATTTCCCCATACCTAAAATCTCCAATCTTTTTTATTTTGCTACATCAATTTATCATAATTAGGCTTCTTATAATAATTTGAGAAAAATGAAAAGAATTGCCCAATTACACACATATATATACACCAGTTAGCAAGGGCATTTTGAGTTACTAGCCAAAAAATCACATTTAAGTTGTTTACTAGCATTAGATAAACCCAGTAGCAATTAATTGAGTTCAACAGCGCTTATATCTACTGGGATAAGAAACTAGAAATACTTCGTGTCGGGTAACCAAGTGCTCAATTATATGTAAGTATGCAGAAATAACTTACAGAAATTTACACCACGTATCAAACATATAATACTGCAACAAGTCCTTGCAAATTGTGAGGAACACAAAGCCGCTTCCTTGCCCCATCTCTTCAAGACCCACTAAGAAAGAAGAAAAGAAAAATGACAATCCTCTCCCTTTTAACGCTAATTAGATAAAACTCATCAAGCAGGCTCAAGACTGAACTGCGATGTCCACATTTGCTGGCTCAATCATCTTTGGGGTCAGGGATTTGTTCCTTTCCTTTGCTTCTTTGGGCTCTTTTTTGACTTTGGAAGCCACAGCGGTACCATTCTTCCCAGTAATCTGATCCTTGTTCAAAGGGGCAGCATTATCTTTCCTGTAACTACCCATGCTGTGCCTGGTCACCCTTGCACAAGCTCCCTTTGCATTGTCTCCTCCCTCAGAAGAATTGACAGCATCACTGCAGCTCTTCCTTCTTCCTAACTTGGGTGATTTTGCACGAGTAGTTGGTAACTGTCACCCATACAAAGAAACAAATTTTATTGTGTCCCCCCCTTCAATAGTGCATTTTAATAGCAACTAACAGACAGTTCAAGCAGCTTAGGTGTCTCTACAATATCAAATTGGACTTTGAAATACTGATTCATAGTGTGTTAAGTGTGCAAGGAATACCTTTTTAAGTTCAACCTTAGGAGGAGGTCCTTCCTGATAGAAGCTTGGCATTGGGTTTGCTTTGAACGTCAAGCTCTTCCTAAGCTGCTTTAGTGCTGCCTCCCGCTCTTCCTTCAAGGATTTGCAACAAGACAATAGAACAGAAAAGTTAATATAGATTTACATCATTAGAAATTTGAGTAACAATTTATTTAGTAATATATGTGCATAAAAGAAGAAAAACTAATGGGAGAGAGAGAGAGAGAGAGAGAGAGAGAGAGATGACACGTGAGTGGCAAAGGAGTTCACCTTGGTTCTAGCTTCACACTGATTTTTTTCTGCCTCCAATGCTTGGTGTTTCTCCTCCAATTTTGAATAGAACTAAAAGGAAGAGTAAACATTGTCAAAAGAAGGAAACCATGACATAAACAATCAGGCTAAATTCAATATCAACCACAACCCTCACAATTAGTGTAAAATCAATAGCAACAATAACATTGAATCAAAATCAACCGAGAAGATACCTCCTTTCGCTTCTCTGCTCGTTCAGTGCATCTAAATGTAGGGGCTGATGCAACAGTAGTCCTCGATCTAATTGTCCGCACTGATGCTGCAGTTCTACAGATTAAGTACAACAGCATGCCCAACATGCAAAAGAATTAGATGAAAAGAGTGAAGAATAATAAAAGGAAAAAAGTATCAATTTGGCATGCAGGAACAATCAAAGAAAGGATATGATGAAGCAACAGAGCGTGCATCTTCTTCATCAGGATGCTTTTTGTTGTCAGGTTGCAATGGTTTCCTTGACAGCAAGGGGGAACTTAGCTGCAACCCATCAGAAATTTGCAGTTAGCATCAATAACTGGTATAACTTCTCATGAATTATATGCCATTTCATAAATTTTTGCCTCCTTTGTATTCAAAGGACTTCTAAAGTAACACTGAATTTACATCAGAAGCCTGGGTTCACCTCATCTTAAGACTAACTACGATTAGCAAACCATGGTCCATGTTAACAGTACACAGGAATAAATTGCACACCAAACAGCAGTTCTAAATACAAGTTCTAAAAAGAAAGATCTCCAGACAGCAATAAAAGACAAGATTTTAACAATATAATGTCTAATATATGATGACAGATGAAATGCACCAAAATATTTGATTAAAGTTAATCGTGAAAACAAAGAAATCAAAATCCTAAACTGAGTAACAAAGCATTTCTCCAAGCAAAGTGTTATCATGGTAAACATAATCATAGTGCTACAGATTGCTAAACAAATTGCCTGATTTCTAAAGGTCGTCAAAACACAGAATTGTTGCAGGCATGCTAATACAGAAGAAGAAAGTCCAATGGAGAAGCAAGAACGGTAGAAAATTCCAACTTCTGTTACCTGGGGCTTCTTTGTCCCGTTGGGGGATGCTAAACTGGATCTTCTGTTCACACCATGTGCTTCAGTATCAAAATCTGCAGGGCGGGTTCCATATGAAGCACGTTTGTCAGTAGCCAAAGTAAATGGATGTGGAATGGTATAATTTGACCGCACATTTCCAACAGCAGATGATCTCGAGCCAGGTTTTGCTGGACTGCTCATCTTCTTAGCATTGCATGGTTGGACTTGGAGCACTTCAGGATTGACCTTTTTCTCCTCATGCATGCCAGCCTCGAAATTTGTGCTTTTGAGGCACAATACCTGTTGATCTTCCACTACACCATTTGTCACTTTACACTGATCATTGATTTCAAATGAATACTCTGCAGTGCACTCCTTTACTTCATAGTCTTTCATCTCATTGCTTTCTTCTAGAGTTCGCTCATCACTCTTTATCTGCTCATCAGATTCTGTAAGCTGATGGTGCTCATTTCCCTCCTCATGGCCACTGCCCTTTGAATAAGCCATAGCAGGATCTGGTTCTTTGTCCATGCAAATATCTACGACTTCCCTTCCCATAAGACTGCAAGAATTATTACATAAAAACATTATCATGAAAATTTCAAACACTCATCTAGGCAAGGCAACCCATGAAGAAATCTTTTCATAGGTCAGGTTTGGTAAAATTGTCTGAAAAAAAAAATTAAGAAAATGGGGAAAATATTGAAAATTCAACTTTACATTTGCATCAACAAGAACAGGAATAACCAACATACACTTTTCAAGGCATGTTTTAATGGCAAAACAAACTGAAAATTAAGATAATCACAAAACAGAGATTATGACAACAGGAAGCGGGGGACTAGAAGACAAGAATGACTGAAATACTAACTTTCAACCAAACTACATAAGACATAATATTTAACTATTTTTGCATTGTCAACAAACATGAGATGCATTCATTAACTCTGTTCTTAGAAAAAAAAAATTAAAACTTTTACTAGGGAAATTATGCGTCATAACAAAATTTATAAGGGAAGTAAACGGTTTTTCTCATTATTAAATAATTTACCAAAACCGAAAAGTTCAATGATCTTGATAATAATAAGCCAAACTCAAGCAGCAAAAAAAAAGGCAAAAACAAAAAAAACTAATAGAAGAATCACGACTAACCAAACAGGCGGGAGTTAAGAAACAATAAAGAAAATATCAAAAACTAAGATCCGCAACCAACAAAAGTGGAAACAAAAGAAGGGTGAAAAAGAAAGGCGTCAAATAATTCTATTTTTCAATTTTATTACCAAAAAAATGATAAAAAATGCCGACATGTCGTCCGCGGAGATTAAAACGAACAGAATTAAATTTGGAAAAAAAAAAGAAAAGAAAATGCACAAACACAGACACACTCACGTTTCAGGTAAAAAAAGCGACGACACACACCTAAACCGTCATCTCTGTATATCAACACGAAAATGCAGGAAAAGAAAATTCCTGTCGACATCACTTCGACTAATAAACAGAGGACGAAGAAGAAGAAGCAAAAGATCTTCAACAAGGTCGTAACCAACAGCAAAAAAAACACCTAAAACCACAGAATGCACAACGAAACAACACCAAAACCCAACCGAAAGAAAAAACAACTCATTAACCCCCAATTGGGACACCAAATGCTTCAGAAAACTCACGAAACCACGGATCGGTCCACAAAACTCCTAGAACTGAAAATAAAAAACAAAATCGGAAAACAGATCCAAGCACATTTCCAGTCATTCACAGATTAAAAAGAATAAAAAAAACACGCACACGCACAGAGATCCAGTCCAACAACAGACACAAGAAACAGATCAAACAAAAAGAATAAATGAAGAACACGAGCAAGAGATTTCCCACGTACCGTCTCGGATCTGAGAAGATTTTTCTTCTTCCGAACCGCAAGAGAACGCGAAAACCGCTCGTGTTTTAACGACAGCGGTTTTACTTTCTCTATGGGGTTTGTCCTTCAAAAGGGAAGGCCTGGCTTCTTCAAAGCCGTCTGTGTGTACATGTCGGGTGCTCGAGAATATATATTTATATGTATATATATATAAATATATATATATACACATAACTGTGACAGGTAGTAACGGCGTCAAATTTAACGGCGTAAATTCGAAAACCCTAAGCGGGCTTTTATTAGAGTCGAGAGGGTCGTGTTTTCAAATCTTGTCGAAGATTTTTTATTGTTTGTCGGAGGTTTTTATCTACCTGGAGATGAAGTGATTGGAAATTACTGAGATGCCCATGGGCCTCTCCCTCTCTCTCTAATCTCTTCTCTGGTTGGTTTGTTACTTTTGCAATGACTTTCCCTTTCCCAGCGTCACGCCGTAACTCCGTTTGTCGTGGGAACAGAAAATGTGTCATCCAGCCGTGACACACGGGAAAAAGCGCCACGTGGACGTTCTGAACCGGAATCTCTGTGTTTCTCTCCAGTTTCATACTCAGTTGCAACATGCGTTTTAGAAACTTGGGTTATGATTCAAAAAATTTTCAAATGGTAAAAGCAAAAGAAATGCAAAATAATAAAAACTTATATGTTGTGAAAAAAAAATATATACAAAATGTATATTAAATTAATAGTAACAGTTAAGTAAAAATAAGCAACATATAAATTATCCAATTCACTTCAGTTTAGAAGCGGTCATATTTTCGCAATATTTACAAGTAATTTTGTATCTCTCTTTAATAATATTCTTTAACTTTTTTTTAAGTAAAAAACATTAAAAAAATAACATTTTTCTTATTTTCTAAGTTATTGTCTGTTCAATATTTTATTATATGAGCTTTCAAACTATATTACTTTAAGTCTTTTTACTAACCAGTTTAAAATAATGAGAATAAAAATAAAAAAGAAATGTAGTTGAGTATTCTTAAGACTATATTTCACATTTCTTGAGTCTAGCCTAATGAAATGCACTCCCTCACACATAGCATACCTATGGCACGATAAAAATTTTCATCCTTGACTCGATGGTCGGCAACTATCAACCTAATTACAGAACAAATAATTAGAAAGCCAATAATGAACAACATATTAACACAGAACATGACATATAACTGACCATGTAATCAAAAAAAGCATCAATCCAAAGCTAGGTCAATAGGTACAAGTTGCGCTCATGATGCAAACCTCATTAAATTGCGCCGCAAACACACAATCAACAATCATTTTGAAATTTATAAGATTTTATGATAATTCTACAAGATTATGTTATTTTAGATTGAGCTTCAATAGAAAGTTTTTATAAAGGTAATAAAATCTCTATGTTTTCTAATTCAACTATTACACAATTTCTACATGTCAAAACCTCAAAGTAAATTATAAATATGTCAAAATTTCACAAAAGGAATGTACACCATTATTCATCTAACTTAGCTTGCAGTTTAACTACTATTTTATAGTTTATTTTGACTTAGACATCAAAAGGTCTTTGGTTGATGTCATACGAGCATTCTTCACAATAATTTATTTCTATTTGTTTCCTATTTTTCGACCATTGTCTTATAGCAATTTTCTTCCAAATTTTCAATGTCTTCTCTACTTTAGTATCTTTTTGTATTTGTTAAAACTTGTGCTACTATTTAGCACAATTTATAAAGAAGATATTGCAAGCTACAATGTTTTATGTCACAATAAGTCATGAAAAAGGAATAACATCTTTAGGAAGACCTTGACACTATCACCACATCTTCAATGGGACATCGACATAATAGAGGAAGACCTTCTAAGAAGTCTTCACTAAAAAGCTCAAGCCTCATATGTTTTGTCATAGAGAAGAATTTGGATGTGATGATAAGAGCCATAGGGAAGTAACAACACATTTTGGAAGTTGTCTTACCTCAACTACTAATGTAACAATCCGAGTCCACTACGTACCGATATTGTCCCCACCTTAGCCACCAATGAATGGGTGTAGGGTTTTGTTCTTAGCAATACTCGAACCTGAGTCTCTCAAAAGCGTTCGGCACTAGTAAGCTTATAATCGTTCATTTAGCCCAGGCATCACTTTAGTGTCAAATTACAATTCATTCCCTTTGGAGCAGTCCTGTCCTCAGGACTCACACCTCTGTCACACCTAGAATAACTTTGATAGCATTTGTAGCAATTTGGTCTCACTACGTATCAATATTGTCCGCACCTTAGCCACCACTAACTGGGTGTAGGGTTTTGTTCTTAACAAGACTAGAACCTGAGTCTCTCAAAAGCGTTCGACACTAGTAAGGCTTGCAATTGCTCATTTAGCCCAAGCATCGCTCTAGTATCGGACCGATGTAGGATATTACAACTAATTAGGTCATGGACTGGAGCAACATCAAGAAGGCATCAAAAACAACTATAGTGTTGCTTCAACTTAGGGGTCTACTAGCGCTAACCAGCACTCCTTCCAACTTGATCCTTCTAATGACCGATAGTTTTCCCATGATGATTTGAGATGCAAAAAAGAAGTCCAACCAAGTGACAAAAACAGGCCAAAACTCATGACAACTTATTTGTCACCAAGTAAGTATAACTATAAAAAAAGACCAAGTTAGTCTATAAGTTGATACTAAGGAGGTTGACATGTTTTGTCTCCCAACCCAAGTCTAGGCAAGTGGCGGCCAAACCCATTTTTCCAAAAGGTATAAAAAAAAATCTAATACTTTATTATTTTAAGATATTGTTAACCTCTCAGGTCTTCCAAAGCAACGCATTCTTCAATCATGGAATGAATGACATAGCTTTGAGGGAAGCTCAAAAACTCCAATCAAGGTATCTAGGTTCCCCCAGATAGAAAATGTCTTAATTGATGCAATCTTGAAAATTACTTCATTGTTAGAAAAAGGAGTTGATGCTTTTAATACTAGTTAAGTACCTCCATGTCCAAATATCATAGTCAATAATTAGGAAGGCACCACTTAAATCAAAACTTACCAAGTTAGCAACCACAAGCCTTCCAAGATAGACTTGATTGAAGAATACATTCAGACCATTATTCTATTGAAGGATTATAACAAGGAAGATGGCAAGATAATTTGGTCATTACAATTTAATGGATGATCAACTCTAGAAGTAGAGTGAAGTGTTTGATGAAGT
>JAJIYU010009080.1:0-17381 GCA_030144865.1 Tinospora cordifolia | reverse complement strand
ATACACTAATATTCACATAATGTTTGATTTATTTTTAATAAATACATTTTATTTAATTATATGCATTTTTTCTATGTACATATCCCCATAACATGTAGTATTCACATTTTTGTGCTAATATACACTTTATTCATACCCATATTAACCTATATGTGTATTCATACTTTATTTTTATTTATTTATTTTACTAAACCTTAATTTTTTTATTTAATTATCAAATTAAGGTTTTCGTTAAATTTTCACTATATCTCTAATTTATTTTATTTTTCATGTGCCAACCCACCATTTGCACCCAAAATTAATTTATTTAACTTATTTTAAATTATTTGACAAAATTCTGGGGTATTACATAGTAGGAAGTTATTGCTCACCTAACTAGTGGAGAAGTACATGTTGTAGAACTTTTCTTTGAACTCTTCCCATTCCATGTTTTTAGTATGTACAGTGGGGTCTTGCTATGGTGACTCCTACCAAAACTCAGTAGTTTTGATTACTAAATAGGTGGTCAATGCCACCAGTCAAGGTCTCTTTACCTATGCAACATCCAAATCCTTTTAGATTTGGCAAAACCATTTGTCAACTAACCTATGCAACATTCAGGTGTTTTCTATGACCATCAATTTTTCCTTTGCATTTAGGTGTCCTCATCTTCTAAAACATGTCAAACTCGCAATTTACCTAGTGAGGTTGAGCTATTGATGCTATCGTAGCTTGTTCATTGTTGCTACCCAACATTTATTAAGTAAACTCATTTATCTGTTTAGTAGAGGTCATTAGGCCTACTACCATAGGGTAAGTTTGAGGTGGAGTAGCCCTAGTGGTTTGTGGAATATGTTGTTCCACATTCTCATTCGGGGTAGGTGGTTGTTGTGTGTTGTGTGGGTGAGGTGCCTTCTATTTCATAAGTCACATGAATGGTCGTTTATGCTATTTCATTAAGTGTAAATTCATACTTAGAAACAAAGCTTAGCATCCAAAAAATCACTTTTCATTCATATTTGGTAAATTTCTTTAAACATGATGCTATGAATCTAGTCATAAAAGGTTCCCAAGTGTGCGTTTAAAGTGACACAAAAGTGGCATTTTCAAAAATATAACCAATCTAACGATCCTATCTAGTTTTATTCAAAAGTGTTCTCCTCCTTTGAGGAGTCCCTTCAATTTGTGGATGACTTCGCATCATCTCTTTATTCGTGACTTTTTCCTCTGTCATTTCCAACATTTCCCACTTTCTCTTAAATTCTCAAATTACTTGTTGTACCTATTTGGCTAGAGGGTGAGGGTCAAATACTTTCCCCCTTTGTAGGAGACCTTATTTTGGACATTAGGATCTAGATACTCTCAAAGGTGTTTCACCCTCTTCACATTAGTCCAATCCTATTGGTATCCCTTGGGGGTTGTTAAATCATTAAGCCTTTAATTTTTGTGTCATATAAGTTAACCTAATGTTTAGGACTCAACTCCCATGGGGTAATCATGATGTTGATTCCAACACTCTCCATCTACAATTTTGTGCATCCATTGCTTGAGAGTCATATCATTTTTGTGCAATTTCTGCTTCAATGTTCGTGCTAGTGTGACTCTAAATGCATTCTCTAGTTTTTTTTTTTAATTTTCCATTGTTAGGTTTCCTAGTGAAGTTATTTAGGGCTCTTTGAGGAGTAAAAAATTCTTTAATCAAGTTCCCTTGTCGAGCAGTTGGCACTAGTGGGTCATTTTGGGTAATAAGGTGATGTACTTGAATCCTCGATTCATAAGAAACAGTAATGAAATGAACATGCATATAGTAAAACATATAAGTGAATAAGCAATCATACAATCATGCCACAATTATCACGCTAGCATAGTGGAACCCTAACCTTTTGCTCATTCGTCAAAGTTTCAAAGTCTTATATCAACGTCACCAATTAGTTGAAACATCCACAAAGATTTGCCACTACACCCAAAGAATTGCAAATTTTCTGATAAATAAGTCCTCCTAAGCTCCTCAACATTCAAAAGTCTCATACCGATTGAATGCACGAATAAAAATTCCTCCAAAGTTTCCAATCATTCATCATTCGTGGTCTATTGTTCACTATGATTGAGGGTCTACTACATTCTTGAATCCCTACAAGTCTCACGTTGAGTAGAATTAGAAACACGAGTTTCACCCAGTTAGAATTACGACCAAACAAGACTCAAATAAGTTTTCTATCTCTAACCTATGTCTTAAGGGGTGTTTGGTCTAGGATTGGATGGGATACGATTAAAAATTATCCTATTCCCATGTTTGGCTCTAGAAGGATGGAATTATAATTAATCCTAGGTCCACACTTGTCCAAGTATTGTAAGATAAAACAATACCTACTATACTTATGATATTGTTTTATTCCATGTTGTCCTATCTCATTCACATTCTATCCTATCTTCTCTCTATCAAATCCAATTCCATCCTATCCTATCATATTTTGAATAACAAATAACCCCTAATAGTTCTTAAGTTAATCCATTAACTCCATTAACTCGTACTTTTATGTCTTTTTATCTGAAGTTCATTTCTAATCTTAGTACAAGTATCACTTGAGCTCTGGTACCAACTCTGTAAAACCCTTCCTTTTGATTCATCTTCCTTAGTAGGGTTTATTAAGTTTAAAATCATTTAAATCTTGAAAACTTACTTTTTGAAAACGTTTCTTTTGGCAGTGAGGAGAAATATTTTTAATTTTTAACATATTTGTGTGGTGTTGGGCATTTTTCCAAGGAAGGATGTTACCTTTATCCTTATCTTCTAATTTTTTTTATTCTTTTCATCTACTATAATGATGATTCTATGATGACCCCTCCCTAATTATCTTCTAGGTAAGCTTAATAAGTCTAAAATTGCTTATTTGATAAAATTCTTTTATAAATTTTAAAAGTACTTTTTGCAGCAAAATAAAGGAGCTCTAAAACATTTTTAAAATTATACCCTTAGTGGGTTGTTGGGAATCTTGAAGGGGGAGATGTTACTTTCATTTCATAATACTTTCAGAATTATTATAGTAAATGTTTCCAAACAAAGGTAATTATAGATGCAAACTTTGACAAATAGGACTATAATTCTTAAATCCAAAAGGTGCTTCCTCAAGGCTACAACGAGTTTATCCTAACAACGTGAACCCATATCAAATCCAAGTTTTGTCTAAACTGTAAGGGTTACTACACAACATATATCCTACGGAATCATGCCTAAGATACATCAATAAAACGCATAAACCATTAAGAAAGATGACTGACAAATAGTAGAACATCATAACTATGGGTTTTCTAGCCTAGTCAAAGTTCACCTGCAACTGAAGAAGAATGAAAAAGGGATAAGCTCTATGAGCCTATGAAGTTGCGTAATTTTAGCACCTATTTAGTCAAACATATGCCCATAACAATCATGTGCATAAACTTTAGTGCATTAGGTGTTTCAAACATTTAATTATTTTTAGTTGGCCACTTCATAGGGTTCCAAGCCCCAATGTAGTCAAACGATCCTTGCAAGCAATGAATTAGTTATAATCTACCCCCATTAAAAATAAAAGATATTAGTGCTTAGTTTATGTAACACTCCAACCCTCGAATCCTATATAGTTGCCTCTGATTGGGGGTCTTCGTCTCTCAACTTAAGACAACATGCGGTCCCTCCCGCTTTTAACATTTGGGAACCAGGACATTACTTTTATTCTTTATTTCTCATAACCATCCCAATAAAACATAAGAATACAAAAACATATACAACAATATCATGCATGATTCAACATAGGGATGTTATGTCAACTAGACATAATATGAATCAATTCATAAACAATGAAAGACTTTGACCACATGGCCTAAATTTGAATGAATCAATAAACCAATGCTTGGCTCCATGGTTGAAGTCAATAAATAAATCAACCAAATATTAATCAAAATGTGGGTCCCATGCCCTACAAAATCAAAACAGCAAATGGGTTCCTACTCCAATACCTCAAATACTAAAAGGTATACTTGAACTACGAAATTGTCTCCTTTACTTATCAATGCAAGTGTCTTTAGTGATTACCTGAAAAAAGATTAGTGAGGTGAGCTCAAGAGCTCAGTGGATCATATACAACATATATCAAACATTATTAAAGTCAAGGACATAATACATGGAAACACTTAAAAATAAGTAGGTGTTTCAAAACACTTCAGTCGTTTATGTTGACATTAAGACTGAAAGAAATCTACTCGGTATTCCCTTGTGTCGAAACTCTTGGAAGTAATGCTCTGAAGGGTAATTTCTTATCCTGACACAACTTTAGATGTGAGGTCTCACTCGATCCTCAGTCCCATCTCAACTATTGCTACAGTAGCATAGACACTAGCCTAGGGTGGAGAAATACCTACAATGGTACCCGACTACTGCCATAGTATCTGTATCATCGCCTTCGTACGTGGTTAAAATTTTAATTATTTTTATTTAGTGAGCACTAACATGCACAATTTATCTCATCATCACAGTACATGTATACACTAAACATGTTGATAAAATTAACATGTAATGGGTCACACAGATCATGCTATCTAACAAATAACACAAATGACATATTCTTAGAATAATATTTAATGATAGAAATAGGTAACATGCTATCACAGTATCATAAGTACACAGAAACATATAACAAGTGACATGTCAATCCTAACATGCTTCTAAGCTTATAAAATGAAACACAATCATGTTTTACATTCGAGATTGAAATAATATTAAAGAGAACGTATAATCATTTCCACCTGTTCCTCGTTCAACTCCTTAAATCCTCGCTTTTTTATTTCAATCTTCACGTATCCTGAGCCCTTTTTGGATTAAAAACCATTTCTTAGTATTTATTATATTTCTAGCATTTCGAACTCATAATCTAATGGTTTCAAAGTCAAATGGGTACGTTGTATGCAAAAGAGTGCAAAATAATCATCCTATAGTGTCCATTACCCATCAACATCGCAATATAGGGAGTACTATGGCAATTGAGATTTTGTGCGTGAAAGGTTCAAAAGACGAAATGGTCATCGTGTTATCGCGGTACTCCCAATGTTACTGTGGTAATGTGAGGTTGTTCTCTCATGTCCAATGTGTTACCGTGTTTCGCACCCTGGTAGTCACATGGTATTCTGGGAAATTGAATTCCATTTATGCGTTTCCCGTTTCCCTCATACCTAGGACTTTGATACATCAAACTTAGGACTCAAAGGTAAGTATTGCAATGAGTAGAAGAGTTTTATACCTCTTTGTTAATTGTTCTTCCTTTGTTTGAATCCAAAAGACATTCACGAGTGATTCTAGTACTCCGTTATGTAGCAAAGAGTGAAACAACATGCTATACGTCATTACAATCGACTCTATTCACGATAGGATGTAAAAAAAATTTGTATAAATGTCTAAGAGTTGAATCTTACCTTGTAATATGTTCTGTTGAGGTTTCGAACTCTACAATGGAACAACAACATTTGTATTAATGCAGTTCTTTTTGTTTGGTTTGTTTGACAATCAGGGAAGGAAGGGAATGAGTCAAAAGTGCCTTAGAATGCATTGGGGAGAAGAGGGAGTTGCAGAAGATGGCTAAGATTTGTTTTGGGAGCAGAGGAGAGTGCTATGGATGAATTGTGCAATTAGGGTTCTTTGTGCACATACATATATATGGATAACTCGAAATCGTGACATTACAAACCTTCCATTTCTGAGTTTCAATCACAGTAATGTGGTATCGTGTCCCAGTACCATGGTATTTAGGACTATTTCTAATTACAATATCATTTTATCTCCTTTGGGTACTATGGCAACACTTCTGGGTCCCAAAACTCTAAGTTTTCTAATCATAGTACTGCAATATTGCGTTTTGACACTATGGTACTGCATCTATGTCCCAAATTTTGTATTTATTATCGCAATACAGTGGTACTGGCAGCGAGTACCACGGTATGCATGCAAAAACTTTATTTTTTCCTTTCATGCCGCACTACTGTAGTACCCAAATGGGTACTACAGTAGCTGTGCTGACTTTTTTTTAAGAGAATTTTTGAACTCTTTGAGGTATTACATTCTACCCACCTTAAAGAAATTTTGTCCTCAAAATTTAAAAGTGATCAATACCCGTATGATGCCTTCCAGTCAGCTACTTCTAGTAAAGAGGTCTAGGTATTTCTTTTGCATTTCACTCTCTAACTCCCAAGTACCTGTTCTAGGACATGCTGTCTCCATAGAACATTGACTAAAAGGATATCCTTAGTTCTAAGACTCTATACCTCATGATCTAATATCATGATTGTTGGTTCTTCGTAAGTAGTATTGTCCTAGATGTTGACTTCTTCCGAATGTATGAAATAAGAGGGGTTCGACTGCAATAACCCAAAATTTTGTCAAATAATTAAAGATAAATAAGTTTAATAAAATTAAATGAAATAAGTCAAGTGAAATAATTTCGAAGATTTTAAGACATCTTTGCGTACAAATTGTGGGTTGGCAAATGAAAATAATATATATTGAAGATATAATATAAAATAGGCAAATAAGACCTTAATTTGATAATTAAATAAAAATTTTAATTTAGTAAAATTAATTATAAAATTTAAAGAGTTGCTCTCATTTCTTAAGAAAAAATAGAAATAAAGTATATATACACACACACACACAGATATATATATATATATATAAAATTACATAATTGAATAAAAATGTAGTATGCATAAATAAATAAAATATTATATAAGTATCAATTTATAGTTACATAAATGATTATTTGAAACTAAAATAAGAAATAAATAAAAATATATGGAAATGGAAAATGTAGATTATTAATTATTGGCATTAAAAATATTAAAGAAATAGAAATATATCTAATAAATACAATATTAAAGAAATAGAAAAAGGGAAAATATTAGCAAGTCATTAAAATAGAAGGAAATGTGAAATAAACCATGTTTACATCAATTAGAAAGTGTAAAATTGGCAAATTTTGGATAATAACAACCTTAGAAAGTGATTTTGGTAATTAAAAACTGCATCCAACGGTCCAAACTCAATCTGTCCGATCTAACAAATGAAATCGAAGCACAAAACAATGCTCAGGAGCACCGGATCGGCGTAATCTAACGGCCTAGAAACCATCCGCTTAATCTAACGATCGAGATCACTTTTGTTGATTGTGAACCAGATCCGAACACTGCAATCGATGACCATCCAACGGCTAGGATTAGTGCTCACGGTAAAATGATCACTTGGTGCTGCACTTGAAGACGATCGGATGGCTCAAGTTTAATTCATTTTCGATCGATCGCGAATGGTGCTGCGCGCGAGGCTCATCCGACGATGAAGATCATAGCCGCTTTGATGATCATGCTGCGTTCGAGGAAATCCAGCGGTCCAAATCAGATCAGATACGCTGATGCATTCGAAGACGATCCAACGATCCACAACAAATTCGTTAATCTTGATTGTAATCTGAGTGCCGCGATCGAGGATCATTAACGGTCCATATTTAATGCTCTTGATTAAATCGAGATTAATAACTGAAAGTAACGAAAAAAATCTAAAAAAATTCCTAAAAATCCAAAAATTGTGTTTCTAAATTTCTCAAACACACTTTCTATTTTCCTATAATTGGGGGGGGGGGGGGCACGAAAATTGGAATTATTAGCAAGTTTCCTATAAGGAGAACACCAAAAACTTACCAATTTATGTCATCTTAAACTTTATATAAAGGACCCCTACTTCTTTCATTGTGTTCATCCCAAATCAACAACATACTAGTCCCTCTTGACTCTCTCTAGCCTTCTTCTTGGCAATCCCCTCAGTTCTTGAGTGTTCTTAAGAGTTCTTGAGTGTTTGGAAGCTTTGGAGTAACGGAACTCTGCCGGATTTCAGAAGTGTGCAGAAAAGATTTATTTTTAAGGTGGAAGTGATTTCTAACTTTTACTTCTTTGTTTTAATTTGAATAAGTCTTGCATGTGTGATGATGTTTTGAAGTTGAATGATTGAATACATGATTTAAATATGCATGCTTTATTTATTTGATGTGCCATAAATATACATGTTAAGCATGTCTAGAAATGAAGAATAATGATGTATGATATGTTTGAATTGTGCCATGAATAAATATTTGATGATTCATGTTACGTACATGTTGCATCAATGGTTTAATCCGATATTGTGTGTTTTATCACTAAAAAAAGATTAAATAATGATTCAATCCACGTATCGACACTATGATGGACTGCATAGTGTCATCGTGCGTGTTCCACCCCCGATCCAGCTTGTCGGCTTACCTTTGATGATTTTGAACTGGGTTTCCAAGAGTGATCCCACTTCATAGATATTGGGTTTGAGTTTCCAAGAGTGATTCTCTCTCCCAACGATGTGGAACACAAAGATTAAACTCTTTCGGTCCGAATGTCAACCATAAACAAGAAATTTGTTTCAATCACCTAATGTACAAAAGTTTTTGATATGCTTGGTTTGTTTGAATTGAAATAATGATTTAAATGTTAGAAAAATCCAGTGGGCTATGTGCTCACCCCTTCCTTCTATTTTTCAGGTAATTGATTTGCATGAAGACCATGAATATTAGTTAGGTTCTTTTTATTTAAAAAGTTTCTAATTTCTATGTATAGGCATGTTGCCCAACTTTTGAATCTTCCGCTATAATAATTTTTCTTAAAGATCAAATTATGTACTCAATTTTATTTAATTAATTGAGTTTATGAATTTCAGTTATTTCTTATATTATTGCCTTATCAAATTCTTAAATTTAAATTATGTACTGTCAAATAAAGTTAAGACATGAAATAATTGAAATAGAAAGTAATGCAAGTTGTGTACTTGTAAATGTAACACCAGCCCGACCCGACGTTTGGTTTAGTCCACTGTCAAGAGAATGGTGGTAATGTCCAATGCTTAAAGATATGGGGGTTGGGGTGTTACTCATACTTTCGCAACATCGATACATGGAATACATTATGGGTCGAAGACATTTTGTTTGGCAATTCCAGCTCATAAGCACACTCACTAACTAGCTTGAGTATTTCAAATAGACCAATGAATCTTAATGATAACGTCTCTTTAACCCCAAAACGCTTGATCCCTTTCTGAGGGCTGATTTTCAAGAATATTCTATCACTAGCTTGGATCTCTAGTGGTCTTCTTCTCTTCTCTGCGTATCTCTTTTGCCTACTCTGAGTGATGGTTAACCTCTTTTGGATCTGTTTCACCTGTTTATTCATTTCTTGTACTAGGTCTAGCTCTGTGCGTATATGGTTCTCAAAGTTTGTGTAGCAAGATGGAGATCTATAGGGTCTGTTGTAGAGAGCCTCATATGGAGCCATTTGAATACTTGCCTGATAGCTATTATTGTAGGAAAATTTTGCTAAGTGCAAGTATTTGCTCCAATTGCCCTTGAAGTCTAGTACACATGTTCTCAACATGTCTTCTAGTATCTGTATCACTCTCTCAGATTTTCCATCTGTCTAAAGATGGAAGATAGTGCCCATGGCGAGTCTACTGCCTAATTCTTTCTATAGACTCTGCCAAAAATGAGATGTTAATTTGGAATCTATATCGGACGCTATGGTCTTGGGTATATCATGTAGCATCACTATTTCCTTGACATACAGTTCTCTCAGTTTTCTAACTATATCTATAGATTAGATGGGTAGGAAATTAGCTAATTCGTGAGACGATCCATGATCACCGACACTGTGTCTTCATGCTTTTGGTTCCTAGGTGACCTGCTAACAAAATCCATTGCAATATTATCCTACTTCCACTCAGGAATCAAAGTGGTTGCAACATTCCTAAGGGTTTCTTGTGTTTGGCCTACACCTGCTGACTGGTTAAACACTTAGAAACATACTTGAGGTTCTTGTACACCTTATCACTTCCCGGATGCATTGTGTACATAGTCTAATGAACTTCATCTAATATAGTTCTTCTACTCTGCCAGCTCTCTAGTATCCAGACTTTGTTTCCAAGTCTCAATGTACTTTCGGCTTCAATTTTGAAATTGGTTTGTTTGCATTGCTTGACACCTTCTATCAGTTCCATAATCCACTTGTAATTTTTTTGTTCATCTCTAATTTGTTGTAAGACATTTGGGTGGTAGACCATTGCACATTGGTATGCTTGTTTGCCATCTGAAGTTATATTCAAGTTGTAGTCACTAATGAGTTGATACATTTGCCTTTTTTTCTCATTCGTTTTATCAAACTTTCTGCTGAGGGCATCGACTGTAACGTTTGCCTTCCCTAGATGGTAGTGTAGCTGGAAATCATAGTCTTTTAGGAACCTCATCCATCTCCATTGTCTTAGATTTAGTTCCTTCTAGGTATAGATGTACTTCAAGATTTTGTGAATCGAAAATAGTTTGAATCTCTCTCATAGAGATAGTGCATCCAAATCATTAAGGCAAGCACGATAGTAGCTAGTTTCAGGTCATGTGTGGGGTAGTTTTGTTCATACATTTTCAACTGTTGATAAGCGTAAACATTGATTTTCCCATCTTGTAGCAATACAACACCCAATCCATTTTGTGAGGCATCAGTATGCAGAACGTATCCAACACCATTAGTAAGGATAACCACAATTGGAGCAGAAGTAAACCTCTTCTTCAACTCTTGGAAAGAGTCCTCACACTTTCATTCCATATGAACTTCTCTTCTTTCTTGATCAGCTTAGTCATAGGTCCAGCTAACTTGGAAAAGTCTTAGATAAACCTGCGGTAATATCTTGCTAAACCCAAGAAGCTTCTAACTTTTGTTACTGTTTTTGGTTGCTTCTAGTTAACTACTGACTCTACTTTATCTAGATCGATTGATATCCCTATAGCTGAAACTAAGTAGCTAAGGAACTTGACCTTCTTCATCCAAAAATCACACTTGCTAAAATTAGCACATAACTTGTTTCATTTCAATATCCTCAGGAAAATGCTTAGGTGTTCTACATGTTCAGCCTCTGATCTAGAGCAGATTAGGATATCGTCTACAAACACCACTATGAACTGATTTAGATATTGTCAAAAGACTCTATTCATCAGGCCCATGAATGTGGCCGGTGCGTTGGTCAAACAAAATGACATCACTGTGAACTCAAAATGGCCATATCAAATTTTGAAGGCTGTCTTATGGATGTCTGCCTCCCTGATTGTCAACTGGCGATTACTTGACCTCAGATCAATTTTGGAGAAAAGAGTGGCTCCCCTCAACTAATTGAATAGGTCATTTATCTTGGGCAAAGGATACTTGTTCTTTGTGGTCACTTGCTTGATTTTCTTGTAATCAACACAAAACCTCATTGAACCATCTTTCTTCTTCACGAATAATACATGAGCTCCTCATGGTGATTTACTAGGTCTAATGAATCCCTTCTCATGGGGTTCATTCAATTGTGTCTTGAGTTCGATCAGCTCCATTGGAGCCCTTTTGTAGCGGGGAATAACTATTGAATTTGTGCCTGGATGTAGTTTAATCTTGAACTCTACCTATCTGTGTGTTGGTAGATTAGGTAAATCATCTTAAGACATATCTAGATACTCCCTCACAATAGGTATCTCCCAAATATCTTTTGGCTCCCTAATATCATCATGTAGGACTTGTGTGATGTCCTCACTCTGCCTTATGCAATTCAGCATAGCAGTCATAGGGCTTTGAGGTAATCTCTACATATCCCCCTTGACATTCATTAGTTCACCAGATGGTAGAGTCATTGTGTCTCTTTGTCTTAGGCAATCAATCTGAACCTGGTGTTGGGTTAACCAGGGAATGCCTAGTATCACATCTTAACCATAGAAAGATAGCACTCTAAGTTCAGCAATTATCAATTTATCTCCAAATCTCAACTCACATGTACAAGTTTTCTGGGCAATCATTGTAGTTCCTATAGGAGTGGATACATACAATGGTCGTGATGGTGTGGATATTACTAGTTGCAATATGCTAACTGGGTCTTATAACACAAATGAATTGGTGGCACCTAAATCAAACAAGATCTTAACAACAACATTAAACAGTAGAAATGTACCTTTGATAGTCGGAGCTGGGTTTGCTATCCATCCTCAATAGCAAACACTCATGCTTGATTCTATTTGCACTAATGTTGTTGTTTCTAAGGTTGCCTCTGTTGTTGTTGTTGTTGTTGTTGTTGTTTATGTCTACCTTGGTTCTTGCCTTGACCATTATTCTGCTTTGGATCTGTCTCTATGGTCCCTTGTAACACCTCAAACCCTTGAGCTCTTATTTGGACTTAACTACAAGGTAGGCTCGGGCTGGTATTACTTTACAAGTGACTAACACTTGACTTTCTAATTCTTTTATCCCAAGTCTTTTTTAATATTCAGAGTACTTAACTCAATTAGATTCAGATAATTAATTCAACAAGACAAGCAATTAGAGATAAAAGAAATCTTTAACACTCTTTATTATTTGAATAAAGAAAAAATATATAACTAAAATAAAACTGCTATAGTGGAAATCTCAAATTCAAATGCAGCGGAATATCAAAATTGGGCAACATGCCATTACATCAAAAATAGAAACTTTCTAAATAAAGATATTATATCTAATATCACACTTCTTCAAAGGTTCAATTCATAGAAAAATAAAATTAGGAAGGGTGAGCACATAGCCCAATGGATCATTCAAACAACAAAATTATTGTTTCAAGTCAATAAAACATCCACTTACAAACATTAGGCATTTCAAACAGTTTCTTGTTAAACAATTATAACTTGGACTGAAAGGGTTTCAACCCTTGATGTTCTTATCAAAATACCTACCTTGAGCAAAAATGCATTCCTTATGCCAAGTTTTATTGGACTTAGGGCCTAACCCATGTTTCAAGTTTTTTGAGACATCACCCATGTGAACTAATCATATATAAAAAACACCCACTGTGTATTTGTGGATCACTATGATAGTACGTGGTTCTTATCATCAATTGTCTTTCTTTAATCAATATTCATAAATCATAAAAAAAATTAAATAACTATCAACATGGTATCAACATGAAAACATGAAAACATTACATATCATGCATCATTCTTCAAAACAAACCTAAGCATGTGAGATCTACACATGACATGGTTTAATGAATGAATTAACATGGCATACGTGTTAAACTGAAAATCAAAACATGCTTATCAAAATTAAATTGAAATATGCATGATAAACTAAATTTAAAATGCATGAACATCTCATGAATCTAAAATAATAAAGTGGAGGTTCTAGAAATCACTTCCACCTAAATTGGGCAAATGTGTTGCAAGCGTCTGAAATCTGGCAGTACTTCAGTAATCTAAGACCTTGAAACACTCAAGAACACACAAGACATTCAAGATTAGTTTAAGATTACTCAAAAACTAAGAGAGGCTGCAAAGAAGAAGGCTAGAGAAAACAATAGGCATCTCATCAGTTCTTGTTTTGGAATGAAGAAAATGTGAGCACAAAGGGTCCTTTATATAGATTTTTCTGTGCACAAAGGAGGGTTTGGAAATCTTTGCATCAGCCACTTTCCATTTCTCTTGAGCACGTTTTTGTCATGTGGGGGTGAGTGTGTACACGGTTTGGGCATGTGGGCAAGTATGGTTTTCTTTTCCTAGTGTGAACACATGATGTGAGCAAATTTGAGTTTCCTTTTTGTGTGTGAACACAAATTCACTTGCTGATTTGGTTTGGGCATCAATCTTATGTAGTTTCCTTCTTTTGTGTGTCAAAATCCAAGGAGATATGGAAATCTCCTATTTTGGGCATCAAATCAAGGTGGGCAAGAATTGAGTAAAGGAACTTTCTATTCTTGATTTCCCTTGTTTGTGCACCATGTGTTGGTGAGGAAACATTTCAATATCTCACAAAACCAGCAACCTTCCTCCTTGTTCCATTCCTTAGGTGTCAAGTTATTAGAGCATATGGAAGTTTCTAATTTGGTCCGTGAGTGGTATGTCATAGGCATGTGTGCATTAGGGTCCACGGTTTGAATTGTGCCTAAGGTTGGTGTAAAAAAATAAGCAAGTCGTAGTGTGAACAAGGAACCTTCTATTCTTGGATTCTCCTTGCGTTGTCACGCCCTTAGAGTGCTCATATGTTTGGTAACTTCTATTTTGGTTCCCTTTTTGTTGGTGAGCAATCATTTTAGGCGTCCTTCAAGTGTGCACATGAATAAAGGGACCACTTTCTATTTTTAAGCTTATGTGAAATGCTAGCTCATTCCCTTCTTAATATCATATCTCACCTTTCAAGCATCATGTACAAACAAAGGAAACATTCCTATTTCATTCTATCTTGTGAGTGGGGCACAAGATTGTGGGTATTTTAGATACTTTACCCTTGTATTCTCTTAGGGCGACACGGCTAAGCACTTAGGAAACTTTCCTATTTGGTTTTCTTGTGTTTTAGAAACTTCTAAATCAACATGGGACCATTTTAACATACTTGTTGATTTTCTTTCCTTAACCCTTTTATTTTGGGATACATGATGACCTATATGATTTGTTTCTATTGTTCAAACCTTCCTCATTCTTCTTTTGACATCACGGCTGGTGGCAACAATGCATGAATTATGGAACCTTCTAATATTGGAAACTTGAATTTGTAACATTTTGGGATTATGGGTTGGCATTCGATTCTTTCCCATCTCTCCTCATTTCATCTTGTTTTGGACGTGCTACTTTGTATGTGTAAATGTTTCTAATTTTCTCACATCTTTGGATTGTGCACACATGTGAACAACATGTGTTCTAATTTCTTTCTTATTTCCATTTCTTTTGATTTCATTTCTTTTTCTTAATTCTCATTTCATTGAGATGTTTTGAGTAGTTGGGCACTAAATTGATAAATGAAATGAATTTATGATGAATTGACCATTTAAGTTGTACATGTCACTTCATTTCATTTCGTACACATTTTTCAGGGTATGACATCCCTGGTTCTAACAGTCCTTGGCAAGATGCCTCTTCTGTCCACAGTTGTAGCAAGCTCCTTCTTTCTGAGCTAATTGTTCTTCGACTCAACCCTGGTTTTGTTGCTAGGTCACTAGTTCTTGTTTTGCTTGTTTTGGTTCCTTTGGAACTCTTTGCTATTGCTTGGTCTCTTGCCCTTGTTTCTCACCTTCTGCTCAAAGTTGACCTCTCACTCCGTCATTAGTACTTTCTCCACTACTCCATGTAAGTCTTCAGACCCATAGGCATGACTACCTTGCAAATTTCAATTTTTAGGCCTTCTACAAACCTGTTGGCCTTCATTTTCTCGTTCCTAATCAGTTCAGGTGCAAACTTGGCCAATTTAGTGAACTTGACCTCATACTCATGCAAAGTCATATGTCTTTGAGTCAACCTGATGAATTTAGATTGCATCTGCTTCAGTGTAGCCTCTAGAAAGATTTTCTCATAAAATACCTCTCTGAGTTTTTTCCCAGTTCATGTGTCAAACATTGGTGTTCGAATCTGCCTTCAGCATCCGCCACCAACTCCTGGCTGGTCTCTTAAACTAATGTGTGGCCAACACAACTCTGCAGGGTCCTGTAGCCCTTAACACATCTATGTGCTCTTCTAACTCTTGGTAGTAGTAATCTATAGCCATACTGTCAAATTGGGAAAGGCAGAGTTTTTGTAACTCCATCAACATCGCCCTCTGCTCTTTATCCTCAATTTTCTCCTCCAACCTTTAATGAACTAGAACCTTTGACATGAGAGCCGACTGCTGCACTAGGATTTGCTCTTGAGGTGGAGCCTGCACCTGCATCTATGGCAATGACAATACTCTAATGATCTGCTTAATAACTCATCTCGTAATCTCATCCAAGAACTTTAAAGTCAACACAGCCACAACCTAAGCTTCAGTCTGATTAACCTATGCTCCCTGGCCCTAGGGCTTAGTCTCATCAGATGCAATAACCCACGTAGTATGTCTCTTGGATCCGAACATTTATCTATAACCAAAGATCCATTCAATCATCATAAGGTTGATTATAAGCACCCTTATACATTAAATTGAACTCGTAATAATTTCATCATATGAACATGACTCTAAATTCATGTTTTTAAGTTCTCGTCAATTTAGTGGCCTATTGGTTTATGCTTCTAAGTCCACAATAAAGTCATTCATTTCCAGGTATAGGATTTGAGCTTAAAATTTAAAACATTCATGACATACACATTTCAAACACATAAATAAGCATGCAAGTAAAGCATTCGCACATATCATCACAAACAATATGCTAGCATAGAGGAATTTCAAGCTTCCTCCTATGCCTTAGAGTTTGAGCATCCCATACCACTCTTGCCCATCAACATAGGTTTCCACCTACAGATTCCACTACACCAAAATAATTTCGCAAGTGTTTTGATGTCCAAAGCTTCCCAAGCCCCACTACACTTGACCATCCCATTCCAACCAAACAAAGGGAAACAAGTTCGTTGAAAGCCACCGATCATTCACCAAATATGGCCTGTTAATCTTTGAGTCCAGGATTCTTCTGTATCCTTAAATTTCTATGTGTCCCATACCATATAAAAACCAATAATACAAGATCCTCTTTATCTCGTATCTTGACCAATCAAGCGTTTTATTTCACACTTTATCAATTTCTAGCTTGTGCCCTAAAAGCTTTTATTTATGATCCATTGTACTACTTTGACAACACCCTATTTATAGCTAAGGGTTTTCCCTAGACCCTAGTGTGCAATGTCTCTACTGCCCAACTCCTCCATAAGACTAGCAGTTCATAGTTTATACCTTAGAATCTAACCCTGTGACTTACTAACTAAGCCAATGACTGATTAACTAATTGAGCTATTGACTGAGCTTTATGTAAAACCTTCCTAAACTGGTACCAACTTTGGCATTAGATTGGAAATTTCTTGGTTAGTTACTAATTGAACTCTCCTCAGCGAGCTACTAACTGAGGTCTAATACCACCTTAATACCCAAGCCCCAAATCCTATCACAATCGTCACTTACCTGGGCATCTTCATCTCTCAACTCGAGACAAGATGTGGTCACTCCCGCTTTCAATATTCAAGAACCGGGACATTACTTCTATTTTTTCTTTCTCATAACCATCCCAATAAAACATTAGAGTGCGAAAACATAGACAACAATATCGTGCATGATTCAACATAGGGATGGTATGTAAATTAGACGTAATATGAATCAACTTATAAACAATGAAAAACTCTAACCCCATGGCTTGAGTTTTGAATGAATAAACAAACCAATGCTTGGCCCCATGGTTGAAGTCAATAAATAAATCAACCAAATATAAATGTTAGTTGCATAGCAGACTAATTATATTTTAGGTATTTTATGTATAATATGCATTAGTGTAAGGGAAAATTTAGAGTATTTGCTTATGTTTAGTATAATATGCATTTAGA
>JAJIYU010009079.1:0-17328 GCA_030144865.1 Tinospora cordifolia | reverse complement strand
TTGAGTTGCTTCTGTGGTTGATTTCCCCATCAAAGATCCTCCAGCTGCTGAATCTACCAAGGCCCTTGTGGGCGGTGTAAGTCCACTATAAAACATCTGAATTTGAAGCCACAAGGTAGATATCCATGTTGTGGGCAACGCCTTAGTAGGTCTTTAAATCTCTCCCAAGCCTCATACAAAGATTCAAAATCAGATTGTTTGAAAGAGCTAATCTCCCCTTGCAGCTGATGTACTTTGGCTAGTGTGAAATACTTTTGCAGAAACTTCTGGCCCATTTCTTTCCAAGTTGTAATACTTCCCGAAAGCAAGGTTTGCAACCAGCTTTTCGCTTTATCCCTTAAGGAGAAGGGAAACAGTCGTAGCCTAAGCTGATCTTCAGTTACTCCATGTATTTTGACCGTATCACATATTTCCATGAAGGAGTTTAGATGTACCATTGGATCCTCCATAGCTGAGCCTCCAAACTGTTGTTGTTGCACCAAGGTGATCAAGGACGGTTTCAACTCAAAAGTGTTTGCATTTATTGGTGTCCTTGCTATGCTTGAGTAGTTGTTATTCAGCACTGGTTTAAAGAAGTCCCTTAAAGGTGCTTCTATATGATGCCCCTCCCTATTATTCCCAACTCCTAAACTTCCACTATCAGCCATAGTTGGTACTCGTTCTTGAGCCTCCAACCGAATCTGACTGATTGTTTTCAACAAATTTGAATCGTAGGGCTCACAAAGACATTTACTCATACAAGCCTGAAACACAAAAAATGCAAACAAATCAAGTGTATTCAATGTGTTCTTTACTAATGATAAGAAAAATTAATTAACAAGTAATAATAAAATATAATATTGTCTTGACTAACACCAAACCAAATTCAACTGGTTTTAAAAACACTAAACACCGTATTTATCTAGCAACGACGCCAAAAACTTGTTAGCAACCCAGCAAGTATAAGGGATCGCAATAGTAATAACCGGTAAGACCGGGTATCGTCCTCAGGGAAAAAGGGTTGATTTGTGATTTCAAATCCCAAATTTACTATTCATCAAAGTTTTATCAAGACTATACTGGATGTAATTAAATTAAGTTGAAACTAGAGACTGCTTTAAACAAAAGCAATAATTAATGTTAAGAAATCAATGTATAAACATGTCTAGGATAGTGAATGTCGTTGCGTAGTTTGCAATCCTTCGTTGTAATTATAAATTACTTAATCCATGAGTTTTTGCATCAATAGTTGAAATCCTCTTCCAAGGTATTTCAACATTCACTAGATTTGTCTTTTCAAACCTTCTTCCGAGGTGTTCACTTAACAACCTACGTGTTATGTTCAACAATCCCTGTACAACTCCCTATATTAGTCAATAATCTCTCGATAAATCAACCGGTCTAAGTCTAAATTGTGACATCCACCCTTTAGGCTTCTCTTCCGAGATAGACCAAAGTGTTGAGTTCAATACGTCTATGGCCAGTAAACGTAAGGCATTAAGTCTACATAATATGAAATAGAGTCTATAACTCAATAACAACAACTAGATATCACAAACTATGCATTGAACATCACATCCCAGATAATAAAACTGATTAGCTAGACATGAATTCAAAGGAAAACAGGAAATTAAATTTAAAGAAGTAAAACATACTCAAAACTCTTAAACAATCTTCAATTCTCTTTGAAAATCCAGTTTTTCATACCCCGCAGCCGTCACAGTGATTTCTTTTAGTATTAGGTGTCCTTGACTCTAATTAACCTTTTTTATTTATAGTCCCACACTAAAAAACCTAAAAAATACGAAAATCCCGCTAATCATTCGAGTGACCGCAGTCAATGATTTCTATGTCAAAATCCAGAAATTCTCCATGTTCTACCCACTGCGATCTGTCCTATTTCTGTGCATATCACATTCTGGTGACCGTGGTCACCAGTTTATGGACCGCGGTCACCGGTGCGTTATATACTGGTTCAGTCCTTCTTTTGTTACTACAGTCTTCAATTATTGGACCGCAGTCTAGTGGTACTTTCTCATGATTCCTTCTCTTATTTGCCTTCTTCTGATGCATTCTTCAACCTGTATCCTGCAATACACTCAATTCCTCTCCCAAACATCATTTCCTCATAAACGAATATCAAAACTCTAAAAACAAGGCTTAAAAGTTATTAAACAATCCAAATCCCTAACTACATGCAACTCTTGCTAATTATGCAATTCTTTACTTCTATTCTCCCTTATTTCTTATAAAATGCAACATTTTACCTATTCTAATGTTGTTTGCTATGCAACTAACACTTTGTTACTAGTTGTAATCTATTAACTAGTTTTTCTGAAACAAACGACTTTGTACCACCCGAATCAAATAGTAGTTTCATAGTATTATTAAATAACAAGATGTACCTTCAATAGTAGGGATTTGGTCTTCAGGGGCATTAGCGATAGCAAATACTCTAGCCTGGTTTTGCCCACAGCCTCGGTTCAAGTTTTGCGCCCGACCCTGGTTCTGATTTTGCCCCTAGGTGTTATTTTGTTGAGGCAGTTGTGTAATATCCCAAAATTTTCAAATGAATACACGTTGCGAAAATAAATAAATAAATAAGTAAATAAAATAGTCGATCAAGAAATAAAATAAATGTTTTTATTTTATTTATGCGATGTGAACTTTGGGTTAAAAATAAATATATGTGTATAAATTAAATGTGCATAAATTAAATAAAAGAAAGAATGATTGTATGAAAATAATCATAATAATTTATATAGAGTATAAATAAAGAATATATTTATAATATATATATATACATGTGTGTGTGTTTAATGGGGTGTATATATATGTTTTAAAAAAAATCTAGATTTCCATTCATGTCTTCTTTTTGGATTGGAGATCAAGAACCATCAATTTTTTCAGTGTGATCTGGAAGTCTTTGTACTGTTGATCCGATCGTGAGTGGAAGGAATTTCAAATCTGAAGGTGTATTTTTTAGATCTGAAGACTTTGTTTGTTGCTGAACGAAGGAAAGAAGAAAAAGAGGAGCTGCATTTGTGTTGGCGTTACACAAAGAGGAAGGACGGCCAGCTGTTCACCGTGGAAGAAGAAGAACTGAAGAAGAAAGAAACAAAATCAGTGAACGAGATTGAATTTCTAGGTTGGTGTCCGTGACTTAGGCAAGCTAGAACTTCATTTTTCTAGTTCAAAAAAATCTAGGTTGGGGCGTTAAAATAGGGAAACAAAGAAGAAATCTGAAGGTACAGATTTGATTTTGGGATCTTAGAGCATCCATGAAATCAAAGAAGAAGAAGATGAAAGAAATTAGATTTTCGTTGGGTTCTTTTGTTTCTCATTTCTGGTTCATGATTTCGGTTAAAATCTGGAAACTTGATTAAAAAAAATTTGAATTTTGTTTTGGATTTCACATTCTACAAGAATAGAAGGAGCGAAGGAAATTCGATTCATTTTTCTGAGTTTTTCGGTCATAAAAAATAGGGAATATGATGATTAAATTTTTGGTTTCGAATCCTTGTTAAGTTGTGTGATTGGATGATTTTGTTTGGGGATTGAACGTGATTGAGCTATTAAACGTGGGTTTAATCGTTGAATGTGAATCAAATTTTCTGTCGTGCATTTGGATACCTTGATTTGGTGAAAACGAAGAAGGTAGAGGAAGCAATGGCTTCAAAGAGTGTATTTTTTGGTTTTGGTTGTCCGAAACAGAGGCATGATATAAATTTTATGGGTTCAAAATTTTAGTTTGAAGCTTGAATGGGCATTATTTTGGTTAAAAAAATTTGATGCATGGGTGGTTGGGTTTGATTTTGGTTCCTTGAGGTTGCTAACCATGATTGAAGGAAAAATTGCAAATCTGAAAGAGGTTGAAAGAAGAAGAAATTAAGATTTTGGTTGATGTTAAAACGAAGAAGGAGATGAATAGTGAATGATATAAATTCAGATTTGCTTTTGGCAAAGCAATTGATACATTTTGATGAAGATGATGAGTTGAAATAGTGGATGTGCTAGGTGGGTTTGAGTTGGTCATCTTCATTCGCGCGATGATAACGACGAGTGATGCTCAAGCTTTGGACTCAAATTTGAAAGATCAAGGATAGTGGAGGCGACGAGGAGGCACGAGTAACTCGAAAAAAATTAAGGTGTGTGTGATTACTACTCTCTCTATTATTATTTGGATTTTTAATTCTAAACATGATGATTATTTGTTTTAATTGTGCACTTAGGAGCATGCTAGGATTCAGTGTTAAATGATTATTGATTGGAATGATTGTCATGATATTATAACGTCCGGTTATGTGCTTTCTAGATATAAGATTGCTAGAATAATTTATATAATTTTGATCGCATAGATTAGTACATGCTATGCTGTGGTGGGATTGAAAAACTTTTTCTGTGAAACTAAAGAAGATTAAATTAAGACAAATAAACCACGTACCAACACGGGGACGAATAATCTCCGTGTGTGTTATCGACCTTTTTGACTAGTTGTTAGATTTGGCACCAGAGTGAACTGGGTTTCATATGTGATCCCACTCCACAAAGAAGGGTTTGAGTTTCAGAATTGATATCTCTCCCCAGATCTAGAACACAGAGCTTAATCCCTTTTGGTCTTAACTACAACGAAAAACAATTCAGTGTTTGAAATGCCCTAATGTAATGAAAGTGTTTGCATGTTTGGTATTTTGGTCTAAATAATGCTCGAGATGTGCGGTATGATCCACTGGGCTCTCGAGCTCACCCCCTTTCTTTTTTAGGTGATTCTTGAGATAACACGAGTTGACGGACATCGCAGATGACTCAATTATTTTTGAAACCTCGCCGAATAGGTTGTTAGTGTTTTCTGCGCATTTTAATTTTATATTTGACTAAACTGGGCATGTGCTCCTTTTCTTTCCTTTTGTTCGAAACATTTTACATGTGACTACATGTTTTGAAATTATTTTAGAGACTTTTGAATTGTTTAAATTTGCACTCAATGTTTTCATTTCATTTGAAATTGCACTTATCCATTTTATTTACTTAGAAGTTTATTTATTTAAAAAAAATAAAATTCATGCCGATTTTAAAGTGATTTTAATTATTACCAGAAAGAAAGAAATAGAATCTGATAATAGATAGATCTGAGAAACGATTCTAGTAGCGCTCCCACTCTCGGCGGACGATGCGGCGACAGCTTCCCAATCGAATGGGCACGCATTCTGAGCGAGTGGGCCCAAGGGAACCCGAGAAGAAAGATCCAGGAACTAGGGTGTTACAAGCTGGTATCAGAGCGAATGTTAGCTCACTGGGAAAAAGATGATTCATCTGATATCTGGTATTAGAGCCCAGTTACTAGAATTATTGGGTTGAGATTTACAAAGAATGAATTTGATTCTATCAGAACTGAACTTTTCACAGAAATGAAAATTTTACCGGATTTGATTTTTACTGGAAAAGAATTTCTACTGGATTTGACTTTCGAAAAGGTGGATAAAATGAGTAAAATCCAGCCACTAGGTGGATAGAAGTCTAGAAAAGATTTAGGTGATGTCAGCGTGCTCGAGTTACTAATTGTGTTAGGATGAAACTTCTGTAGTGGCCTTACAAGTTGAACTCTATTCAGGAAAGGTCCAAAACTTAGGAGTGATGGCATCACATAAGAATGAGATAGAGTTTGAACTTGGTGATTCAATAGATGAATTAGCTAGCCAAGTATCGAGACCATAGGTCTAGTTAGAGACTGAGTGTTGCCAGGGAGGCACAGTGGATCATAAAAGTAAATAAAAGCTTTTATGACATAAGTTAGAGATTGAAAATGTGTGAAACAAATACTTGATTGGTTAGGACACGAGATCGGGATGATCTAGTATCCTTGATTTCTATGTGGTATGGGACGCATAGGGATTTTGGGTATGGAGGAATCTTGGACTCGGAGATTGACGGACCATGTATGGTGAGTGATTGATTCTTGGGCGGAACTTGTACACACTATATTCTACTGGTATGGGACGGTCGTGTATGGTGGGTCTTACGTCAGTCTTAAGGAGCGAGACACTTGCAGAATTGTAATGGGCACTGAACGAACTCTTTGGAAGAACTTGCACGCACTGTATTCTACTAATATGGGACGATCACGTACGGTGGGTCTTGTGTCATCCTTGGAGACCTGGATTTGGTGAAATTATATTAGTCGTAATGGAATTGTTGGTTCCATTATGCCAGTGTGCATTGTTTGAATGGTTGTTGTGTGCTTGTATGTTATATATGTGGTATGATTATTTTGAGTATTGATACACAAATTCCTGTACCCAGAAACAAACAAATTGCTGTTGACTTAGAAGCATAAACTCCTAGTCCACTGAAACAAATCGAAGACTTAGAGACTTGAATTTAGAGTCATAGTAGCACGATGAAGTAAAGGGTATTGATGGATACTTTAATTTTTGCTTCGAAAAAAAAAACATCCGATCTCTCGATTTGGTATTTTTTTAGAAAGATTACACAGATCAAAACACACACACAAAAAAAAACATTACAAATTGAGACAAGACCAAAGTTGATACAATAACTCTGGTCTCTCTCAATGAAACAAGCTAAAGGAAAACTTCTTCTTCTTCTTCTTAAAGAAGGTTGTTGTCACTGATGAGACGTGTAACCTCCAAAACCAAGATCTTGACTCACTGGAAAAATATCTTCCATGCATCTATTTCCTGCTTCAACAATAAGATAAACCTCGCACGATGATAATAAACATGATGATGAAGAAGGTTGTCCACTAACCCTTCCATGATCTGGCTCTTCTATACACCTGGATGAAAACCCTGCATTATTCGGCATCAAATCTGATAAAGACCCAGTGTTAGTTGAAGCATTAAGATCAAATACAAGGACAATGTCAGGGTGACCAGGCTCAGTAGTAGTAGTAGAAGGATCAAAACCAATGGGATTTGGGTTGGAAGATGGCCTTAAGCAACTAGCAGGAATTATGCCTCCATAAATAGGAGATTCCTTTAATGAAACATCACCACCACACGTTTCAAAAGCAAATTGAATGGGTGACAACAAGGTACTAGTACTACTAACAATAGTATCATTTGAAGCGTTACTACTGGCATCATTGCTAGGAGGTGAAGAAAAAGAGAGATTAGCAGAGTTTGGCCAATAAGTGAAATTAGTTCTAGCCTGGAAACCTTTCATAGAGATAATAGCGTTGTCATAAGCAAGAACAGCTTCCATGTCAGTATCAATAGTTTCAAGCCAGCGTCTTCCTTTAGCCAAATTAATCTCTGCAGAGTATCTTCCTGAAGGTTGTGCCCTTACACCAATAAACTTTCTTAGTCTCTTTCTACTGGACCATGTGATGACCTTTTGATCACTAGAGCCACTAGCTTGAATGTAGTTGTTGTCATTTGGATTGGAGAAAGGTTCACTTGAGAAGAATCACTAGTTTCTTGAATTTCATAGATCTTAGAAATTTTTCTAAGTCTCTTTGAACATGATGTTGTTGAAGGAGGTGGAGGAGCTTCTGAGCACATTGGGATAGAGTTTGGAACTTTCGGTTCTGCTAGAGAGACAGGGGATGAATCAGAATGAGTAGATCGATAGAATAAAGGATTCTTACCTCTAGGAGACGATTTCAACTGGGGTGGTGACAGATAAGACTTTTGTGCAAAGAGATCCGCAAGTGAAAGATCATCATCGAAAGAATCCGAGTCGAGTTTCATCGATAGTGGACAAACGGACTTACGAGCCAACGTTTTGAACCTTGATGGCTTCGACACCAACATAGTGGTAGAACGCACCGGAGGAGTAGAGGAATTACCAGACTCAGATAGCGAGGAAATCATAACTGAGAAAGAAAAGAGAGAAAAAGGACATTTCACAGAGCAAGAGAAGAAAGATAACAAAAATGGTGAAATGTGCGAATAGCCAAAATTTAAAGGAGAAGGGACAATACTATTATAACGACATAATTATTAAGCGTAACTGTCAAAGATTAGTGTTTTATCGACATAATTGTTGGCATTGCCAACAAAGACACTATTTTAACAGCGTAATTGTTGATGTTACGGTCAAATACACTATTTTATCAGCATAATTATTAAGCGTTACTGTGAAAGACATTGTTTTGTCAGAGTAGTTGTCGGCATTACAGACAATGGTACTGTTTTATCAGCACAATTATTAAGTGTTACTATGAAAATACTGTTTTATCAGCGTAATTGTCAGTGCTACGGTCAAAAACACTATTCTATCGACATAATTGCGTCTAGGTTTTGTTGCGACAAAACTTCGCTATGTGCCCTCGTTGATTGCAATGAAAACACCGTCCTTGACGTCTAACCAATTCTAGTTGTTCTTCCGTGGCCAGTTTGGGTCAATTTTGCCATTGAGGCATTTTGTTTCCATCGTTCTGATTAGCATTCCTTCTCTTCTGATCTCCCTGGTGATCTTTGTTACCTCCTGGTCTTTTGTTTCTGTTTCTTAACCTTTGCTCAAAGTTTAGCTTTTGCTCTAAGGTTAATGCCCTGTCTACGACTTCCCTATATGTTTTTGGGCATGTTGTCTTTATTAATTTTCAGATCTCAATATTGAGACCTTTAGTGAAACTATTGACCTTCTTCTTCTCTTCACTGATTAGTTCAGGTAAAAACATGGCCAATTCGATAAATTTTGCCTCATATTCAGCCACCGTCATCTCTCTCTGTTTCAACTGAACGAAGTCCTCCTGCATCTTCGTTAGTGTTGCTTCCAAGAAAAATTTCTCGTAAAATATCTCTCTAAACTCTTCCCAGGTCATTTGGCTAACATTAATGGTTGGGTCTGCCTTTACCACCTGCCACCAGCTTCTAACTGGTCCCTTAAATTGATTGGTAGCCAAAGCTACCCTACTAGGACCCGTTACCCACAACACTTCCAAGTTTTCTTCTAATTCCTGATATCAATGGTCAGCTGTTAAGCTTTTAGTAGTACCATAAAATTGTGGTGGTCCCAGCTTCTTTAGTTTTAACAACAACTTTCTATGTTTACTGTCTTACAGGTCCTCTAATTCTTCCTAATGATCCAGAATCTCAGGTGCTGGCATTGGCTATTGCATCAGAATCTATTCCTGCACCCGTGGTTGTGGTGCCGCTTGTGGTATCATTTGAGCTAGCGTCCTCTCTATTTGTTCCATCACCCTTTTGGTAACTTCAATCATCATATGTTCCATCCTAGCCTAAGCCATGCCATTCTGCGCTTCTTGAGAGTCAGTGTCTTTAGATATAGCACCTCTTGTTGCGTATTTCCTAGGTCCGGCCATTATCTACACATTAACGTCAATTTAGTATTCGTTTCTGCCTTTTTGTTTAGTTCGTTCTATCATGACTCTAGATTCATATTTCTAGGTTCTTGATTTGTTTAGTAGCCTAATAGTTTATTCTTCTAAGTCATTTTTTTTGTTTTTGGGTATAGGATTTGGTTTCATACAAACAGTACGATCATTATACATTTAATCATTCAAGAAGTTTATGCTAGTATTGTAAAATTCTAGGCTTTTGCCTATGCCTCCAAGTTCGTGTGTCCCATATCACCCTTACCCTTTGACATAGACTTCTACCTAGAGATTTCACTATACCCAACCAATTTCACAAAGGTCTCGATTTTTAAGGCTTTCCAAGCCCCACTATACTTGACTGTCCCATACCAACCAAGCATAGGGAAACAACTTCGTCCAAAGCCACCGATCATTCACCAAACATGGTCCATCATTCTTCGAGTTCAAGATTCTTCCGTACCCTCGAATTCTTATGTGTCTCATACCACATAGAAACCAAGGATACGGGATCCTCTTAATCTCTTGCCCTAATCAAGCAAGTGTTTGTTTTTCACACATTTCTAGTCTCTAATTTATGCCCTAAAATGTAATACCCCAAAATTTTGTCAAATAATTTAAAATAAATTAAGTGAATTAATTCCAAAGAATTTAAGAAATTTTTTGGTGCAAATTGTGAGTTGACACATGAAAAATAAAATATATTGGAGATATAAAAAAAATAGGCAAATAAGACCTTAATTTGATAATTAAATAAAAATTATAATTTAGTAGAATTAATTATGAAATTTAAGGAGTTGTTTAAGAAATAAATAGAAATAATACACAGATAGGTTTAATATGTGTATGAATAAGGTGTGTGTTAGCATAATAAATGTTAATACTACATATTATGAGAATATGTACATAAAAAAAATTTATATAATTAAATAAAAATATAGTGTACATGTATTTATTAAAAATAAACAGAGCATTATAAAAATATTAATTTATAATTACATGAGGTATTATCTGAAAATGAAATATGAAATAAATAAAAATACATGGAAATGGTAAATATGGATTATTTAATTAAAGATATTAAAGAAATGGGAAAATATCCAATAAATATAATATTAAATAATTAAAAAGGAAAAAAATATTAGCAAATCATCAAAATAGAAAAGAATATACAAGAAAATCAAGTTTTTATCAATTAAGAAGTGTCTAATTGGCGAAATTCGGACAATAACATTATTAGAAAGCAATTTGGTAATTAGAAACACGATCCAACGGCCAGAAATCCATCATCCGTAGGATCTGGGATCTCACGGTCACGATCGAAGCCCAAAACAGTGCCCAAGAGCACTGAATCACTGAAATCCAATGGTCCAGAATCAATCCATCTAATCTACGGTCTGATTGTGTTTCGTTGATCGCGAAAGTACAACAATCGAGGAAAATCCAACGGCCAAGATCCGTAATCTCGTTCTAATGATCATCGCACACAGAACTCGAGGATCATCAGACGATCGGGATTGAAGGCACAAAACATAATCGCGAAATCGGACCGCACACGTTGGTCGAGGTCAATCTGACGGTCCATATCAAACTCGTTTTCTCTGATTGCGGCGTGCATGTCTCAAGGATCATCTGACGGCCCGGACAAGATTCGTTGATCGCGATCAAGATCCGCATGCAACATCCGATGATCATCCGATAGCCAAAAAATCGCGTTCCATCGATTGCGAACTGAGTGACGCGCTCGAAGAAAGACTAACGGCTCCGATTCAACCCGCCAAATCGAAGATTAGATACGTCGATCGAGAATGATTCGACGGTCAGGATCATTTGCTCCGAATTAAATCAATAAAAATACTTCAAAAATCTGAAATTCTAAAATCCCAAAAATTTCCAAAAAAATCACTTACTAATCTCTTGTGCTTGGGGGGCACGAAATTTTGAAGGATTGACAAGTTTTTTACAATGATAGCACCACAAACTGGCCATTCTATACACTTTTGAACTCTATATAAACACCCTCCATGCTCACAATTCATCTCATCCCAATTCAAGAGCATACTAGTCCCTCTTGAATCTCTCTAGCCTTCTTCTTAGCAATTCCCTTAGTTCTTGAGTGATCTTGAGCTATTCTTGAGTGTTCTTGAGTGTTTTTGAATGTTCTTGAGAGTTCTTGAGTGTTTGGAAGCCTTGAAGTAACAGAACTCTGCCAGATTTCAGGGGCATGCAGAAGAGACACATTTAAGGTGGAAGTGACTTCTAACTTCTACTTCTTTATTTTAATTTGAATAAGTTTTGCATGTGTGATGATGTTTTGAAGATGATTGATTGAATGTATATTTTAATATGCATGCTTTATTTATTTGATGTGCCATGAACATACATATTATGCTTGTTTAGAAATTAAGAATATTGATGCATGTTATACATGAATTTTGCCATGAATAAATATTTATTGATTCATGTTTTGTATATTTTTCATCGATGGTTTAATCCGATATTGTGTGTTTTATCACTAAGAAAAGATTAAATAATGATTCAATCCACGTACCGGCGGGATGATAGGCGCGGGGATAGACGTCATCATGTGTGTTCCACCCCTCGATCCGGCTTGCCAGTTTACCATTGACGATTTTAAACTGGGTTTCCAAGAGTGATCCCACTTGATAGATATGGGGTTTGAGTTTCCAAGAGTGATTCTCTCTCCCAACGATGTGGAACACAGAAATTAACCTCTTTTGATCCGAATGTCAACCATAAACAAGAAATTGTTTGAATCGCCCAATGTACAAAAGTTTTTGATATGCTTGGTTTGTTTGAATTGAAATAATGATTTAGATGTTTAGAAAGATCCACTGAGCTATGTGCTCACCCCTTCCTTCTATTTTTCAGGTTATTGATTTACATGAAGATCATGAAAATTAGATAGATTCTTTTATTTAAAAAGTTTTTAATTTCTATGTAAGGGCATGTTGCTCAAGTTTTAAGACTTCCATTTTAATAATTTTTTTTAATCAAATTATGTACTCAATTTTATTTAATTAGTTGAGTTTATGAATTTTCGTTATTTCTTTTACTATTGCCTTATTAAATTCTTAAATTAAAGTTATGTTCTGTTAAATACAATCAAGGCATGAAATAATTGAAATAGAAAGTCAAGTGTGTGTCACTTGTAAAGTAACACCGGCCCAGCCTGTCGTTTGGTTTAGCCCACAGTCAAGAGAATGGTGGCCGTGTCCAATGCTTAAAGATACGGGGGTTGGGGTGTTACATAAAAGATTATTCATGCTTCATTATGCTACCCTTGGCAACCCTCAAGTCTCTATTTTAGGTCTCTTTCCTAGACCTAAGTTCTTAAATCCTTGTTGAAGGGTCCTTATGCCAAACCGACAACTCTCTTCTATCTACAATACCACCTTAGGCATCTTCGTTGGACTATAATGAATTCCTAGCCCTTAATTACCACCTCCTAGTTTTCTTTCGTAAGAAAATAAGTGTGTTCTTCAACTTCAACTACTCATATGAGGTGGTGGGACAACCTCCAGATCGGACGACGAGACCAAAGTCTACTTATCAACCGTGCTTTCTAGAACGGGACAACCCAACTCTCTTTTAATTTTTAGCTTTACTCAGGACAAGGCTTACCCACTATCAGCTCAACTCGTAATCTTTGTATCCAAAGAAAACCATTGAAAACATATATTTATTTTTGAAAATAATTTTTCAAAATCATTTCAGTTTCCAAAATAAGAGGTAGGGCTTCTAAATTAAATAAATAAATAGTCTTACCTGACTAGTTAATTCCTTCTAATTCTTGTCTAAGGCATCTAAAGCCTAGGCTCTGATACTACCTTTGTAACACCCCGACCTCCCGTGGCCCATGAAACCATCATCTGATGATATAATTTTCTTCAATCAAATTTCTTGGGCCGCTTGGGAGGTGGGCCCGTGCTACATTATCTTTTTTTTCTTTTGAAGTCCCAAATCCATGAGGCTTTTTGTGTGTATTAGTCTACGTACAAAATTATTCATGGCATCATAAATAAATAAAATCCTTCATTTATTTATTCTAAATTTCGAGTACAAGAACTTCTATAGTGGAAAATAAATTTAAAATTGAAATAAATAATTTAGTTTGGGCCTAAATACCCTACAATGAAATAAAGAAATTTTCTAATAAATAATCTTGTACGTGAGCTGATAAATTAATTTTTTGAAATGTGAAAAATAAGGGGGGTGAGCTAAAAAGCCCAGTGAATCGTTTTATCTATTTAATTCATTATTCTAACCAAATAATACAAGCGTATCAGACACTTTCAAGGATTTAATTGATTCAAACAACATATTATTTCAATTGTAATTTAGATCGAAATGAATTAACCTCTGTGTTCCAAATCTAGGGAGAGAGATCAATCCTAAAACTTAAACCCTTATCTGTGAAGTGGGATCACTTTTGAAACCCAGTCCACTATGGTGCCAATCCTGACAGCTAGTCTAAAAGTCCAATCTTGGCTGGAACACACACGAAGAACATTCATTTTTGTGCTGGTACGTGGTTAAAATCTTTATTTAATCTTATTTGGTGTGCAGGTGCTTAATAAATAAATATTTTAATAGTATTTAAATACTTCCAATAGTATAACACTATAAATTAACAATCACATGAATGAAATAATAACTTTCAAATTTTGATGTATGAGATCGTACAAGATGCAACTACAGAGCATACTCTCTCAGTCATGAGCAACATAATAATGCATAATTAAATCTTCAACAGTACTTAAACACTCCAACGTTATAACATAAATAAATCAATGACTTTCGATTTCTGATGTAGAAGATCATACAAGACGCAACTACAGAGCATCCTCTCTTGGTCATAGGCAATATAATAATTTAATAAAATTAAACTAATAACACAAGCAAGCATCATTTATATCAAAATAATAAATTAAAAGAAAGGAAAGAATTTCACTTCAAGATCGCTTCCTAAATTTGTGTAGCACTTCATTTGTTACTACCTCGCAAGCTATTTAGAATAACTCAAGAAAAGAAAAGGGGCTGAGGGTGTCAAGAAGGAAGCAAAGAGAGTAAGAGGAATGTAGTCAACTCTTATTTAGGGATGAATAAAATGAGTAGGGTAGGGAGATTTATATAGAGTCTCTAAGGGTCATAATTGTCATTTTTTTGTCTTCCTAATAAAGAAAACTTCCCTTTTTGCTCTTTTTGGGCGGCTAGATAGTTAGGGTTTTCAATTTAGGGTTTTTTTGGCATCTTTTTCTACACAAATCGCTAGCTAAAAAACATTTTTAGCTCAAATCCCGTGTTTAGAATTGTTTCTTTATTTAATTTTTTTAAATTGAATTTGTGTACAGCGAATTTGCCATGCGCATGGGCCTTACGACACATGCGCTTTCTTTCTTATTTTTATTTTTTATTTTTAAAATTTTTTTAACTTATATATATAAGTATATATATACATATATCTATTTTTTTTTTCATTTTTTAATTTCATAAATGCATCAAACCAATAATTAACACATATACCTCTATATATGCATTTAAGTTTCAAAAATATCATACTAAGTTTATTATCCAAAATATTATTTCCTTATTTTAATAGAGAAGACTATGATGGAGAATATTACGCATATACACAGACTAAGTATATTTACCCATATATTACCACATGCCTAATATTAATTAATCCATATTTATATATATTTCTATACCAATTAATTAATTAATTGCATATCACTTTAAGATAACATGTCAAATATATATATACACCAATAAAATGTCACATATATAGGCACAGATATATATATATATATATATATATATATATATATATATATATATATATATATATGTGTGTGTGTGTGTGTGTGTGTGTGTGTGTGTGTGTGTGTGTGTATATACACATTAAATCGTATTCATATATACAAAATAATTCGGTATATATATATCTGTGTGTGTGTTTGTGTGTCTATACCAATTAAATCGTATTCATATGTACAAAATAATTTAGAATATTACAAAGATCTAATGATCTTTTCCAACACATCTTCAATTAATTAAACTATAGTTAAAATGACAAAGTTATGACTATTTAAAACAACTTAGTAATTGATTAACTTAGTCACCAAATTAACACTGTACAATATATTATTTTAAATGACTATAACTAGTTTATTTTATCTTTGACTTAAGTGATTTAAGATATTTTGGAAATATTTTTTTTTCAACTTTTTTTAACACATCTTAAATTCTAACTTTGGAGTGAAAAAAAAGTTATAACCATTTAAATATTTTATTACTTGTATTATTGAGAGAAAAAACTAAAATGAAAAAGGCAAGATATTTACTCTAAATTTAGAAAAATATGATACATCCACTTAATTTTTTTTTGAAAGGCAAGGCATAGTCTTTGAAAATACTTTTTTATTTTTTATTTGACTTCTTTTTCGACAATAGGTCTAAAAAATTCAAAATAAAAGGCTAATTCATTATTGCACCCAAATCATTTGAATTAGCAATACATCAAATCTTTCTTACAATGATTCTATTAATGGCTTCAACAACTGCAATAGTAAAATTAATGGCAATACATAAATTGAACATGATAAGTAGAATTAATCATGATTAGAATAAGACGTTATACTCCAAAGACAATTTTGTCTCACCTAAATGCTCATGATTTTACATTAATAGTCGTCTCCAAGATACAATGATCACATTTTACAATAGTTGTCATTCAAATTACAAGCTTAGTGAACCATAATATATACAACAATCTCTCTCAAACAAATTCATAAGATGACTAATATAAGTTGCAACTCTAAATGGTTATAAATTAATAAATATGAAATGGCTACTAATAGGAAATATTTATAGTTGTGTTGAAAGGATAAGGACATGTCTTGGTATGATAATAGACACTATTCAAAGTATTTACCAATGTATAATGAATATGTGCTATGTGCAAGGAAATAACTATTTCATTCATCTTTCCACCTTTCCAATTTTTTATTAATTTAAAATGAGTTTTTAATACTATTTTTAAACAAGAACAATTGGGCCTTCTTTGCCTAATGTAATTGAAATATTTTTAAGGGTTTTTTTTTCCTGTGAAATACATGAAATTGACATACTTGTTTAAAGTTTTCCTAAAAGAAAACCTGTTAAAAGCTTATCAAGGATGATAATAGTTTAATAAGTAAAATTTGTGAAAGATAATCAGCTTGATTTTTGAACTAAAAAGTTTTATTAAATCACTTATTTACTCTTATTCATGTTTGAATAATCAAAAAATGTCGAAAGGTAGTAAAGGTGACTATGTAGAAAAAAATGACACTGTCATTAAGAAGTATTTTTATTATAAATGGTATGTATAGATGTATATTTAAATGACTAAATTTTCAAAGAGTAGAAAATTAAATGAAAATAAATAATTAATTACAAAATAATTGTTTTAGCCCTAAAAACAATAAAAAGAATCTTTTAAAAATAAAAATTACAAGTCAAGTGTATTTTAGGTGATAAAAACGCTTCACTGTCAACTGCCCATAAATTTATAAGTGCAAGGAAATCTACTTTATATTAGGTAAATAGAAATCAAATTATAAGATTGATTTGGATTAATATTGGATTCAATCGACAATAATAATTATCTATTATATAGGAAACATAAACGAAAGAAATCCACAATAGCCAAAATAACTTGAATGGGATCTAAATTTTTAAATTTATATTTGGCCTAAATCTAATAATTAGATTGGTTTAAATTGGAGTCTCTTGTTCTTGGGGTAGAAAGTTGAATTGGGGTCAGCCCTGAAAATCTTTAGTTTTGCACTTCTTTTTAACTTTCCGAGTGACTAGGTATAATTTTAGGATTTGGAAATGAATTTCGATTTCAAAATTGAGTTTGTGGTCACGCTTGTTGCACATTTTAAAGAATGACACCCTAAGGCTTTTGTAGTCTTCAACTTTAGAATAGTCTCACGCTCGAGACTTTGAAGGGTTGCAAAAAAAAAAAAAAAAAAAAA
>JAJIYU010009078.1:0-17386 GCA_030144865.1 Tinospora cordifolia | reverse complement strand
GGATCCACTGAATTGGATTATGATGCACTTTGTTTTGAGCTACTTAGCTTTGTTTCGGAGGCGCGTGAGAGGCAAGGGGGAAGACTTAAGCTTTCGATTCTTGCGGATAGAATCCCTTTACTAGAGGATGCCACAAAAGTCCAGATTGAAAGATATGCACGGACATACATTCTGCAACTAATTGGAGATGTCTATTCTCGGATTAAGCTAGCAATTTAGTGCATTTCATATACTCGCCTTTACTTGTTGATTTCAACCAAGCTGGCAAGTACTCATGGGGCAGTGCAACACTGGCATAGATATATCGTCAAATGTGTCGTGGAGTTCATTACGAGAATAAAGGGGTATCAGGGGCGCTTATTCTCTTATAGTTGTGGGCATGGGATTGATTTCTTTTCTTCGCTCCACCTAGAGTGGACCATGTTCACAATGATCATCATGCGCATCTACAGATACCTCCACTGTTGGGATATAGGTAAGGTGATATTTAGCTGAATACTAGTCTTATAATCATGACACCATTGAAAGCAATTATATTTTTTCAATACTTTTTCTTTGATTTGTAGGTGGAGAAATGCTCTAATAACAACACAAGTACCTATGCATGTCTTTGTTAAGTATAGGGAAATGTTGGACATGCAATCTGCTGATCAAGTAACTTTTAATAGTTATTGTTGGCCAATATTGAAATGTTACAATGTTTGTTTTGTACATTGATAATAACAATACAATCATTATTTTTTTAGGTAATTTGGATGCCATACACAGAAGACGTGATCAATGCATTGCCTACATATTGTAAACGTGGCAGAGACATTTGCCGCACAGTTTCACCATTTATAGGTTTTGCCATAGTTGAGCTACATCAGCCTGATCGTCTGTTAACGCAGTTCGGAATGTATTAGAGAATGCCTGAGCAATGCAACACCCACATTGATCTTCATGATACTGATTTGAGAAGTAAAACAAACTATGATAGGCTTGCACACCATCGAAAGTATGTTGACTAGTGGGAGGAACAAGCACAAAATTTGACTGAAGGTGTACTTTATGAAAGTGAAGGAGCTCCAAATAGTAGTTATTGTGACTCATACATGGTATAGTACCAATCAGTAACGTGAAGGTTTATGGTGATAAATGGGGCTACTTTCCATTTTTTGGTGAGAATGTGATTATTTCATCGTGTATTCATGCTTTGATTTGATGTCATGTACTTAACTTTTGCATTTTTTTAATCCAGGCTAGCCAATTAGGACAAGTGCACTTACTTAGTCAAAATTCAACTGATGCTTCTATGAAAGAGATTGAGAGGGTTGCAAAGTATGCATTCGAATCGATACATTCATAGTACATGATACAAGGGTGAGGCACAGAGCATACACCAACCACATATGATGTAGCTACTCCCAATATTGATATTGTTCCTTTTGATTCATTTACCACAATTCATGCCTTAACATCACACGAAAGCACCTTGGTGTACCCAAGTATGTCTGTGGATCATGATCCATTTGGTGGTACATCCCAAGCTGAGCATCTATTGGGTGATGTGAGTTTGAGAACTTTTGTTCATGTAGATGAACTTAATTGGCTAAGAAGGGGCAAGCAAGGAGATAGGCGATGCCGAATAGAAGTTAGAAGTTATTCGCGCATGACACAAATTATCTGCACTACTAAGGCACATTATACTTAATCAAATCATCCTCCTACTCAACCTCAGTTGCAGCAATATAGTAGGGTGCATTTGCAGCGTAATAAACGACGTCATTGACCACTTTGTGGGACAGAATGATGATTGTAAGTGGACCAAATAGTGTATGTTTAAAAGTAGGAAGGAATTATTTGTATTTTTTTATTTCCTTAGATTCTCAAAATATGTTATTTTAACGATAGGAGTGTTATTATTTTGGGTCTGTTGTGTGTTCTTTGATCTTGTTAAATTCAACTTTAGGTTTTTAAATCTTTCTTATTAGTTTTATATACTTATCAATTACAATACTTTCATGCAGATGGGCAATCGCAGGGAAGTTGTAAGAAATGATATATCATACCCTGTGAAGTTTTATAGCAAAATTGTTATTGGATCAGATGGAAAGAAACATTGGATTGGAAGTGAAGATATACTGACTGTTGCCTGTGATGTTCCCATACTAGGATAATCTTTATTGTTTAATTTAATATTCTTTTGTATACCTTTAAAGTGTAGGCTTTTTTGGCATTGGTTATGCATGTTAATTTGTCTCATCTCTGCTTCTTGTGGAATCATTACTCTAACCAACCACTCACATCACACACACACACAAACATGCATACAACTTATGTTGGTTCTCTCAATCTATTGATTATGTTTTAAGTTTTAGTTAATTAATTACTTATAGACCAGTGAAACTCCTAACATATTATGATGTTGTTCTGTCTGCTAAATATTAGTATCTGATCCAACTCTGACCTGTGAACGAGATAGTGTGTCTTAGTTGGAAACTCTTACATGTGCTTGTGGAGAAGGTGTGTAAACCCTTGAGTAGTGTGCTATAGAAGCACTTGAATTTCCAAGTCATGATTGAACTTTCAAATAGTTGTTAATGGTGATGTCTAGTTTGTTTTTTATTTTATTTTATTTTATTTATTTTACATATTTTTTTTATTGATTATTATTTTGGGAGTCCATTGATGAAATCTAAAGTGAGTTGCCAATCTTATGGGTTGCAATTTTAGATTTGCTATGTCCTGTATCCTGGGGATGACTTGTTGGAATGAAAGATTCTTCGCTTGAAACAATAATATGCACTATGCTCTGCTTCCCTCCAGGACATTGTTGCACGTTTTGAAAAGAGATTTGGAAGGTCGGTGAACTGGAACGAATTTCCACAAAAAGCTTCTGTACAGATGAATCATACTCATCCAACACTCTGCATTCCAGAATTAATGAGAATAGTGATAGATGTCAAGGGTATGAAATGGAATGAAGCTTGGGATATTATTCAAAGTTACTTCCTTTTATGGATATTTCCAACACACTTGCACATTTATAGTAGTCATTCTTTTTACCTGGTTTGAATGGCTAGTTATTTTTCCTATGATTTTTAGTTTAAATTTGTATCTCTTGAATCTATATAGCTTTTGGAAACAATATAATTGCATTTAGCTCTTTCACTTATGGGCTCGTTATTTTGTTGAATGATTGGCATTGTAGAAAGTAATTGAAATTCTGTTGTAGTCTAGCTTAGCCATTGTAGTACACATTGTATTAGTAGTTGTCTTGCTAGGACTGTAGCTTACACAAAACACATAGTTCTACCTGAAGCACTAGAGAAATGGAATTTTGAGCTTATGCAAAGTTGTTTCCTCGACACGTTCAAATCATAGAAATGATTGATAAGGAGGTACTTTCTTAAATAGATGGTAACATTGGCTATTAATAATTGAATAACTGAGTACTACATATTTATCTTAAAGCTCTTTTCTAATTTCTCTATTTTCCATTTTAATCAGCTCATTGATACCATAATTTCAAAGTATGATAAAGTGGATTTTGACTTTTTGCATAAAAAATTGAAAGAAATGAGAATCTTGGACAATTTTGACTTGCCTGACTCTATCATGGACTTACATGTGAAAGCTGAGGAAAGCTTGGTTGTTAGCTCTGCCGAGGAGAGTGAAGTTTATGATAAAGAAGATGATGTCTCTAATGAAGGAGATGAAGCATCTAATGATGAAACTGAATCTTCCACAGAAGTAGAAGAGGATGTAGTAAGATGTTGAAACTAAAGAAAAGAACCAAAAGATGAGAAAGATTGTACTGTTTAGACCTGATCCTAAGCTGCCAAAGGTGGTTTACATGGCTAATCTTTGTGTTGTTGGTGGCTATGCTGTCAATGGGGTCACTGAAATTCACAGTAAAATTGTGAAAGAAGAAGTTTTCAATGATTTCTACCAAGTAATTCTTTAAAATTTCTGTCATTGTGTAACACCCTAATTTTTTACCAGACCTCCGTTCACGTTTTTTTTCACGTGTGGATCGTCGCCCGGCGAAAATCGAGATGCTACTAGCAAATTTCATTCTGTTCAAATTTTTTTTTCCTTCAAAATTAACTTTGTAATAAATTTGTTCTTAAGTCAATATCTGGGTAATTGTTTATCAAATAAAACATCAAAAAGGCTCCTCAAAATGCTCACTGGATTAATCAATACAAATCCAGATAATGTAGCGAAAATACTTTGAAACCATTCATTCTACCCAACATCGTTAAAAAAGGAAGCAATTGAAAGACAAAACAACCAAAATTAAACTAATGTAAATACATTAAAACAATCCAGTAAAATACATAAAACATGACCTTTAAGTCACCTATCCCGGACGACCTCACCATGAGGTGTCCAATCAAAATGCGAGTCTTCTGACGTAGGTTACAATACTCTAAGTTCATGTGTACCTGAAAGATATAAATGAGAGTGAGCTCGAAAGCTCAGTGGATCGATCTTACACATCACATGCATTATACAGACGCAATCCAAAACATTACAAACACTTTCAAACATTAGATGTTCAAACATTCATTTGTTTTAGTCGGGGTCTAAGACCGGAAGAGGGTTGAGATGCCTCTCGGTATTCCCTGTGATCCAATCAAATCTTAGAAGGTTCTAATAATCATCTAAAATCAATCGACACTCACATCACAACCTAAGAGAGCGTACTTATCACGATGTCGTACCCTCTCCCAAAGACTTTGAGCTGTCACAGTCAGCTCCGGGTGGGAATACTTATGATCTGCCTTGTGACTCGACAATCTCAAGCAGTGACATATAGAAGATGCCACCTCGATTCGCTTCAGGCTCGTTGATCGTACCAGTACGTGGATTCTTAGTAAACCATCATCTTATTTTAGTTTTACAACCAATCTCAAACATATCAGACATCATACAATACACAAGAGAATATAATTCAAACTATGTTTGCAAGTCAACATGTAATGCACATGAATAACCAATGACATTTAAATGCATATCTTCCTATTCATGCATGTTATAATTAAGTAAATCTAAGTGCAAATCGTTATATTCAATCATGGCATGAGATGATTATGCATGAGTCTAAATAAATCATCATAAATCACACATTATCCACATAGACCAAACAATTTCAATCAATTTCCTAATAAAATTCTAATAACCTAGAACTATTCATATAATACAAATTCATGTAATACAAATGAGCAAGAAAGTCGCGCCCACTTGATTCTGCCGTTCTTCAGGGCGACCTTGCCATCTTTCGAAATCCTCGATATTCAGAATCTATAATATGAAATTCAACAGTTAATGAGATTCACTAATTTCCTTAAATCTTATTTAAGTTATTTTTAGACTTAATTACTTCCTAAAATAATTACGTATTCTCGAGATCAATTTCAACAGATTTTGGGTTGTTGTTCAATTCTAGGATTTTGTATATTTTAATTAAAATACTTCCAAGTCTTCTAAATTTTCATAGTTTAAGATTACAATTTTAATAATTTACTTACAAACCTTTTTCGTAGAATTACATTTCTAATAACTTAATCTTTAAAATTTGAATAATTTATTGATACCAATATTTATTTACTTACGAACAAAATAAGACTTCTATTTGTTAAGTCTTTAGTCTCGTTTGTAGTTAAGATTTCTAGTTTTTTCCTACCAATAGGGTTTTGTTAAGATTATTATTATTATTATTATTATTATTATTTTCGAGTATCACTCCAAATGATTATCATTCATTTAATTTCCTAATTTAAATACTTAACTACTTAAATAAGTATTTAATTTAATGATCTTAATTTAAATACTAAGATTAAATACTTAAATGAATAAATGAAAATCCATTAGTTAATTTTTGTTCCTCAAATCTTAATATTTTATAATTATAAGATGGTTAAGTTTATTAAAACTTTATCTGTTTTAATTTATTCATATCAATTTGTTTATGTTATATTAGATTCCAATTCATGTGATATCGGTAAACTATACTATAATTTCATTATTAACTAAACATACCGAAATACCCATAATCAAATTTTTCACAAGTTCTTACCTCCTTGTGTTCTTGATCGGCCAACAGCAGCAGTCATCCAAATTGCACCAGCAAGGCTTGCTCTTCTCTGCTTGTAATTCACACAAGCAGCCACTGGCAGCCATCATGGAACTCATTTGTTTGCAACGTCCAACAATAACAACCGCAGCTGCTTTCTCCATGCTCTGTTTTTTCCACACTCGGCCAAACCAGAGATTCCAACGATCACCTTCAGTTACTTGACTCCCGTCATGCTCGGTTCTTCAAGGACTCAACGCACCAGCTTCTGTCCTATGTTCTTCTTCACCATTTGCAGCCTGCAGCTTCTTCATTTGTGCTCCAATTTCGGCAACTACAGTTTCCTGCCATTCCTCTGTTTGTGTACATTGCTGTTGCAACAGAGCATTATTTCTCTGTTTCTCCTTCGTTCGGGCAGCAGTAGCAGCAACCGTGACAGAGCGCCTTGCTCTGTTTCTCATTCTTGGTTGTCTTCTCCTTCTTTCTTTCCTCTGTTCTTCACTCTAAATTCCAGAAACAACATCGCCAGAATCTTCATTTTTGGTCGTGCGCACTCTCTTCTTCATTCTTCTCCTTCAGCGTAGCAGCAGCAGCAACCTGCAACAGCAACAAACCAACCAAGCTCTGTTCCTCTTCTTCTTCTTCTCCTCTATTTTCGTCCACCCAGCAGCATGCCTTTCCATTTCCTTCTCGTTCGACAGCTACAACAGTAGCAACATGCAGCAGCAACACCATGCTGCTCTGTTTCCATCCTATCAACCATCACCGGCAACTTCTTCATTCGACAGCAGAACAACACCAGCTTAGGTAGCAGCAGCCAGCTTCTTCATTCTCTGTTTTCTGTTTGTCGTCCCTGCATGGCCTTCTTCTTCATTCTGCAACAGCAGCCGTGGTTCTTCTTCTTCATTTCTTTCCATGCTGAGCACTCTTCTTTCTTGTTCGTCCGGTAACAGAGACAGCAGCAACGTGTATAGTTGCTGGTCCATCTTCTCTCCTCTGCTATTTCGTTCATCCTCTCCAATTGAGCTTCAAAAACCAGAAGCTTTAGCTCACAGTCTGGCTTCTCCGGTTGCAACTAATTCTCTACTTTCTTCTTCTTATTTCCAGCTTCAATTCCTTCTTGTGTGTTCATCTCACCGACCACACCCCAGCAAGCCACCGCATTGCCTTCTTCTTCAATCTACCGTTGTTCGGATAGTTCCAGACTCCACTCCTTTGGCTCTCTTCTTTGGTACACTTCCTTCCACCACTCCATGTTGTCACACACCCACACCACTCGGTTATATATATATACATATACATATGTTTTATTTTATAGGTTTGTTTATTATTTTTTTTTCTAACCATTCTCATACATATATATGCATGGACCTTATTATAAAGTTTATAAATTGATATACATATCATTCTCATTGAATTATTTAACCCTTCTTATAAATTTATATATGTTAATAATTTCATTTCTTCTTCGCTTTAATTTTTTCTATTATATGTACAATTATGATCAATATTATTATTATTATTATTATTATTATTTTAGATCACTAATTTATTCCTATTCCCCAAATTAATAATTTCACTAATCCATACAATTTTCTAATGCTCCATTTCATCTTATGTATTTATTCTTTTCTTCTAGCTAATTCAACCAATATCAATTTTTCAATTTATTATTTTGTTTCTTTTATACATGGCATGATCACAAGGTTTCAGGGTGTTACACATTGTATCACATTTTACTTTCCCTCAATTTTTTCACTTAGGATATTCCTCTTCTTGCTTCCTTATTCCTTTCATTGCTTTTCCATTTCTCCTCTTTCCTTTCTTGTGAAGTCAAAGTTTGTGTGGTCCTAGAATTTAGTTACTAATTAGTGATAACCATTTAGTATGTCTTCAAGGTTTTGCTTGTGATTTTTTTACAAGTTCTTTATGGCAGTTATGGCCAGAGAAGTTTCAAAACAAGAAAAATAGGGTGACGCCTAGAAGGTGGATTCGTTTCAGGAATCCAAAACTAAGTAAAATCATTAGCAAAGTGACTAGCACATATAACTGGGTTTTGGACACAGAGAAGCTTGCAGAACTTTGAAAGGTAATAAATACACCATATCACCTTGCAAGTTTTCATTGATCTTTTTCTATATTCTTGGTGTTGAGTTGTTGTCATCAATTCTTCATTACGATTTGTGGTTGTGAGTCTTATTTTTGTTGGCATAAACAATTCCGTAAGTTATGTTTGCTACAGGTTGGTATACTTAATATGAGTTGGATGCTAAGGCAGCTCAATACCATGTCATGCACTTCAAAAGTCCAAAGGTGACAACTACAGATGCTCCTACGTTGAAATATCCGGCAAGACTTTCATATGTTCTCATGTTTCAAATAAGGCATAATCAAGGTGCTTTTTGTTTGTGAAGTGTGGCATAAGCCTCAAGGAAGTACAGTGTGTAAGGATCATTTTTTTTTTGTTAAAAAGAATGCATAATTTTTTACATTAACTTTGAATAATCAAATATTGTTAGTAAAGAAGAAAACATGACATATACATAAATCTGAATTCTTTTTTATGTTTACCTTGTCACCTAAGAATGTCTACCACTCTAAGAAACAAATTAAATATGCTTACAAGCTCAATTAGCGAAGAGAAAATAATTACCACTATTGGCACTAATTTTGCAGTTGCTGCTGGTGGTGCTGCCATTGCTACTGATGATCATAATAATTATGCTTCAAGCCTATTCAATTTTACTACAGAGAATATTAACGCTAATGCTTTCTGCACAGATGAAGTTCCCGTAATTCAACCTCATGAGATACTTGTTAATCCTAATTCATTATCGGTAGCTACTCCATCAACATCTTCATCTTCGCCATATTCTTCTTCTGGGTTATCTATGCTCCACAATAATGAAGAATTAATGCAATTCCCAACTTTCGAGTGGTCGAAGTATTGCAAGAACATGCTTCTATGGGATGATTTTTACAGATCTTGGGATTTAATTTATGATGATGATCATGAACAAGGTGACACAAAAATAGCTGCCACGAGCAATATTATTAATGATCCTCTTCTCATGTCTACACAACATTCAAAAATGGTCTTACATCGAGAATCATGGAAGATTGAACAACAGCTCTCCTAATTAATTACCCTCTCACATGGGGATTTAATTGCTTGTAATTGATGATTATATTGTAGAGAATAAGCTCTCAATAATTATACTCACCTTTTGTTTTCTTTAACAGTGGAAATTAAGAACCTCTCTTAGTATTTTCATGGAGTTTTTTTTTTGGATTTTTGAGGTTTAATTTATTGGGTTTTGTGCACTTTTTCAGTTTATACATCTCTTTCCTTGATAGAAACAAAATAATAATTGTGAGAGAGATGTGTATTGACCCCCAATGTGTTCCACTTGAGCAGTAGTTTTATTCAAATGCATTAGATACAAATGGCTACATGGTGTTAGTTTTCTTTGATCATTCTACAGTTAATGTATAATATGGTTTGCTAAAGATTCAAAGGGAGGAATATCACTAGGTGAATTTTATTCACTTTGTATGGCCAAGGGGCTAAGTGGAAGTATTTTAAATGGATCGCATTTCCTCTCCCCTCATCTAAATTTCTCTGGATTGGATAATGTTAGAAGCACGTATTGGAAACAATGAAAGGGGTTGCTACAAGTAAGGAAAACATCTTTTGAATAGATGCTTACCATAGAGTAGGGCTTTGAAAAGAAAGCGTCTTTTGTATAGACATTTACCCTAGAGAAGGGCTTTCTTAGGAAAGCGTTTTTTGTAAAAATGTTTTCCGTGTGCAGGGAAAACATTTTTATAAAAGATGCTTTTCTTGGAACACTTCTAACATAAAGCGTCTTTTGTAAATACGTTTTCCCAAAAACACAGAAAACGTCTTTATAAAAGACATTTTCCTAACAACCATTTCTTGATTATGTGGATTTAGCAAAAAAAATAAAAATAAAAATTTATTTTTCACATGGCAAACATTGTAGCATTACAGGTATATGAGCTATAACTTTAGAAGATTGGATATTTTTCAATTAATTTTTATTTTTTTGGATAATCAACAAAAAATGTCATTCGAAGCCTGAACAAATGCAGATGTTTTCTCAAGCTTCCTTGCACCATTAGAACTAGGTGATAAAATCACAATTTTATATTTTTATCGTCCTTTCTAATAATTTTATATTTAAAAAAATAGTACAAATAGTACAATTCTTTTGAATATAGTTGTGATACTTTTATAATAAGATTATTTAAAGTTTTGAATATTCGCACGTCTCACTTAGTCTTCCAGTATTTTAGATATTTTTCAGGTTGTAGTGTTAATTGAGAAGCCTATAGATTTTTAAAAGATCCACGCCTCACATACATACATTATGAGTTTGATACGAATAATTGAGGTGCTACATCAACAAAGTTTGATGATCAATCTATGTTCATTAGATTGACTCCATAAGCCCTACATAAGTGCAATTTTGGATGACGATTTGAATGAACACATATATACTCATTTATGAAAGATGAGAATGTCATGTACCAAAAGAAAAAGATCCAAGCAACTCTATTATGGACAAAATCTTCTTCTTATTTTCTTGATTGAAGATCTTTATGTAATTTTGAAATTAGCTATGCTTAGGAGATTTTTAAAAAATGATTGATGGATGTATTTTTTAGAAATTAGGAGTTTGCTTCTCTATAATAGAAGGAGACAAAATTCAAGAGAAATCCTACTTGACAAAGTGGATGGTCCACCCCTTGGATCTCCTCTATGGCACATTGACAAATTTAATTTCAGCTTCCATGTGGCATGTGATGTGACACTTCAATTCTCAGTCCTTCGTTTCTGTCACATTTGGTTCACGCATAGAGAGACGTACTCATAATCATTAAATATCGATACACAAGTCATGGGCCGAAAATTGGGATGTTACTTTTCTCACATTCAATTATCATTGGACACCTTCTGGACATACCAGATCCCCATATAAATAATTCATCAAACTCTTGGACTCACCGAGATTTATCTCATGGAAATAGAAAATAATAATTCTAATAAGTAGGCTAACAATTTGGCATATCCAAACTTAATGAATATCTGAGCAAAAATCTCAAGTAACAATCCAAAACTTGGCTCAAGTGGCATATTCCAATCCAAAATAAAAGGTTCAACATATAAAACCATCTAATGGCCCATGTGCCCAATCTAATCTCAATACTCAATTAAACATCAAAAAATAATCTCAACGATGAGATTTACAATTGTCTATGTTCTTAAAGCAACACTTGCCAGATAAACTTCTTCAATGATCTCGTGAAAAGAAAATGTGGAGTGAGCTCAAGAGCCTAGTGGATTATACACAATACATCCATATTATTATTCAAGTCACAATATCAAACATGCAAACACTTAACATACATTAAGCGTTTCAAACATTCGGTTGTTCAATAGTTGTTAATTAGACCAGAAAATTTAACCCTGATGTTCTTTCATCATTATCATGTCCAAAAAGACAAGGAAAATGCATGATATACTGGATTCCATTAGGATAAGGGGCAAACCCATTACCTAACCCGGGAAATAGGGTTACACCCATCGTTCCATCACCAAAGAACTAGGGTCACACCCATCATCTTATCATCTAGAATTAGGGACTAACTTATCATTTCATCTGCGAGAACGCCCACAGTGATCCCCCTTAGACTATTGTGCTAGTAAGTGGTTCAAGTCTTAGTTTAACTTTAATTAAGATCATACAATTATTCATCTCATCATGTTAAGCATGGAAAGTACAGAACAATTAGTATCGTTCAAGTAAATCAGACTTGATAATCATTTTATGACTGTCACATATATAATTATTCATTTTTGCATGTTATGAAAGCAAATAAACAATGAGCATGGATATAAGAATCATGTTAACATCACCATACCAACATTAAGCATCATAATATCAAATCTACGTCTAAATGCACCTTACCATGCTCCTAAACATTCATAATAGATTAAGCAAGCATCATGTTTAACATTTAAAACTCAAATAAGACTAGGGAGCAAGGTAATCATCTCCACCTATTATTCGTATGCCTTGGGCACTCGTCTAGTCACCTTATACAGTTTGGAATCCTCAACCTTGTGATTTAGTATATTATCCTCATCAATATAGACATTCACATAGTTTTTAACTCACAAAATAATTATTCACTAAATAATATGTTTTATGATAATTAAATGGGTTAAGATGTGTGCATGAAACTTGAAAAATACAACTTTCATCGTGTTACCACGATACCCCTAACGTTACTGCGGTAACGCAAGGTTATTCTTGTGGGCGTGGCGTGCTATGCAGTAGTCACGTGGTACTCTAGGAAATCACATTCTGTTTGTGCATTTTCGTTTCCCTCATGCTTAGGACTTCAGTATCTCACTTAGAATTCAAAATAAGCATTAGAATTCAAAATAAGCAATTTCATGGATAGAAAAGTCTATACCTAGGTTCGTTTTATCAATCCGCTCGTTCGTCTTATTAGAGTGCAAGGGGTGTTTTTGGGTGCCTTACGTTCCTTTGCACGGTTGTCCGGTAAGTCATCACTATCCCAAACTTCTCGCAGATGGATCTAGTGCATAAAATATTTGTATCCCATAATAGTCATTTGTATCCCATAACAAAAGTGCATAGAACGAATTAGACCAGATCTAGAGTGTTTATGAAAGAGAAATGATTTAGGGTTACTTACAATGTAGTTTCGGAGCCTACCCAATGTCTTCCTGGCGTAGCTTCCTTCTCACTTCTGTTGCGAGGCCGTTGGAGGAGAGTCGAAGCTCTAACCACAACACGTGGGAGAATAGGAGGGTTTCAAGGACGACTAGGGTTTTTCGAGTAGAGAAGAGCAGCTGCAAAGTAACTAGTGTGATTAGGGTTCTTTGGGTGCACATATGTTTATATATATATATACACACACACACACACACAGTCGAGAACCTTGAGTTTTAGGGTTTTCTATGCAGGGTCTACGTAGTCTCTCAATGACCTTCCATTTCTATTTTTCAGTCGCAGAACCCCAATCTTAACACATTCTTAATTACAGAACCGCGATCCCACATCTTGCCAAGATTTTCACGAATTTTTATCGTAGGATCGCAATTCTCCTGAACTATGACCACAATCCTCACGCGAACAATTTTTCTCACGAATTTGAGATGCAAGACCGCGGTCTTCCTCATTAGGACTACGGTCCCACAGGAGGGTATCCCCTTTGACGCAAGACCGCGTCCCATCTTTGGGGACTGTGGTCCTAACCTTTTTTGTTTATTTGTTTGTTCTGCTTCTAAAACTTGGGTTATTACATGTGACTTCAAAATAAGATTTGAGTGAAAAGGAGTCACATTCAAGCTTGTGTCCTCAGATAATTACAAGTGGTGGGAAAAAATTATTGATGAGAATATCCCATTTAATTGTAAGGTGGTATTACCCCGTGACTTTCCCTTAGAATCAAGACCTCTCAAAGAGACTCAATAATTGAGTTGATTCAATACTACCTGCCCTGTTGAATCATGTCTGAGGAAGTGGCACCAACTTGATTGACTGCTACTATTATCCCCCAAAGAACCCAAAATCTCATTAAGGACAATTTTTCATTGTGGAAAATTAAGAATGCTAAAAAAATTGAGAATAAAAAAACCATACAATACGTCCTCCTAGCTTTTAGACCATGCATGTCTATAACATTAAGTCTTGTCACTTACTCAATTACAGGGTAGAGGGAGTGAATAAGTTTCGAAGAACATATAAAGATAGCCTTGGACAATAACCCCATGTCTCAATCACTTTTCATGAAGATGGTATGAATAGTTACAACCTTGCCTGTAACAATCTGAATTTTCATGACACGTAAATGTGATGTATGTGTGTATAAGCATATATTATATACATACATATATGCACAAATAACGTCACGTGGGTTGGAAAAATTTTAAATAAATAAATTTGGGTGATTTAATGATAATAATAATAATTCAAATAATAGTATTATTATTATTATTATTATTATTATTATTATTATTATTATTATTATTATTATTATAAATAAAGGTAAAAATGAGAATAAGTTATATAAGATATGTGGTTATGAAATTAAATAAAAGGTAAAAATGGGACCAAGTTATATAAGGTATGTTGTTATGGAATTAAGTTATATAAGGTATGTTGTTATAGAATTAAGTTATATAAGGCGTGTAGTTGTGGAATTAAATAAAGGTAAAAATGGGAATAAGTTATATAAGATATATGGTTATGGAATTAAAATAAAAGTAAAAATGAGAATAAGTTATATAAGGTTTGTTTATCTAAACTGAGTTAGAAAGGTCATTATTTGTTTATATAAAAAATTAGGCGGTGGTTTTTGTTTCAATTGTGGTTTTTTTCTTTTGGTTCCCATTTTCCAGACACGCATACAAAAAACCAGAAATGAAAGAAAGAAAGGGGAACAGAGGAAGGAAATTTGATTTTTTGACAAATTCGACATGTAGGTAAGTGGGTTTTTCCAAATTTAGTTATAAAAATGCTAAATAAGTCACGTACTACAATCTTAGGTGTGTAGTTTTTACTATATGAGGTGTTTTATAGCAGTATCGAAAAATGAGGCATTCCCCACTGTGAGTAAAACTCAGTAAAAATTATATCAAAACACTTCTGATGATACGTAGATCCTAGATATGTGGTTAAATTTCATTCGTTTGTCCTATACACAAAAAAATAAATATCCAAAGTTGAATAACCTTTGGATGAGCTTTTGAGTAAGTTAAACTCCAATAAAACTTTGATTGAAATGATAAGAATGTAGAGAATGAAAATACATATCTATCGACACCAAATTCTTGAATTTTGGATATCAATTGAATTTTTGGTGAATATTTGACCAATTGGGCTTTTTATCAAAATTTTAAAAAATTAATAAATATATAACTGAGAGGCCTATTTTTAATATTTTCTACTATAAAAATATATTATATGAGTAGAAAAATAATCTCAAAGATTATTGAGTATATCCAAGTTATTGTACACCAATACATGAGATTAAATGTATATATTAGGTTAAATATAAGCTGTAAATAGGTTGGGAATGATTTATAAAAATAAATTCAAATGAGTTGAAATTGATTTGATGTATATAAAATGATTTTTGGTGACAAGATTATATTGTTGCTGTGAAGACAAATTATTATTGGATAACAGGACCAAGTTGGGCATTAATTTTGTGAGTAATCTTTACTTATGGTGTTATGTTTGACATTAGTTTTATATTAAAATGTCTAATTTTATTCAAATAGAACGATATATTGCATATTATACTTATTTGAATTCCATGAAATGGTTTTGATGCATTATAGTATGTCAATTATATACCTAAGTAGGTTATTGACATGACAACATTTCTTTTGGTCATTGTAATACCCCAGAATTTTGTCAAAAAATTGAATAAATTAATTTCAAAGATTTTAAGAAATTTTGGGTGTAAATGGTGGATTGACACATGAAAAATAAAATATAGAAAAAAATTAAGCAAATAAAACCTTAATTTGAAAATTAAATAAAAATTAAGGTTTAGTAGAATTAATTATGAAATTTAAGGAATTGCTTAAGAAATAAATAAAAATAAAGTATAAATACACATATTGGCTAATATGTGAATAAGGTATGTGTTAACATAATAAATGTTAATACTACATATTATGAGAATATGTACATAGAAAAAATTCATATAATTAAATAAAATGTATTTATTAATAATAAATAAAGCATTAGTGTATAACTACATAAATTATTTCCAGAAAATAAAATATGAAATAAATAAAAATATATGGAAATGAAAAATATTGATTATTAAATTAATAGCATAAAAAATATTAAAGAAATATAAATATATAAAATAAATGCAATATTAAATAATTAGAAAGGAGAAAAAATTAGCAAATTATCAAAATAGAAGGAAATATATAAGAAAATCAAATTTTTATCAATTTGGAAGTGTTTAATTGGCTAAAATTCGGATTATAGAAGCTTTGAAAAGAGATTTTATAATTAGAAACACGATCCAATGGTCCAAACTCAATCTGTTTGATCCAACGAATGAGAACAAAGTCTAAAACGGCACCCAGATGCACCGAATCACGCAAATCCAACGGCCCAGAAACGATCGGCTTGATCTAACGGTCCGATGGTGTTTCGTTGATCGCGAAAGTACAGAAATCGATGAAAATCCAATGGCCAGGATCTGTAACCTCATCATGATGATCATCGCACACCGAACTCGAGGATAATCAGACGATCGGGATTTAAGGCGCAAATTGAAATCGCGAAATCGGACCGCACACGATTGTCGAGGTCGATCTGACGGACCAAATAAAACTCGTTTTTCTTTGATCGAGATATGTGTGTCTCGAGGAAGATCGGAGGGCTCTGATTGAACTCGTTATCGATCGATCGCGATTGACACCGCAGCTCGAGGATGATCAACGGTGCGCAGAGAATTCGCTAAATTCAATCGCGATGCGGTACTGTAATCGAGGTTGATTAACAGTCCAGAAAGGCGCGTTCCGATCAATCGCGAACCAAACGCTGCGCTCGAGGTTGATCCAAGCGTCCAGATCAAATCCGGTTTCATAATCGCAATCCACCGTGCTGCTTGAGGATGATCCAACGTCTGAGATTTAATTTGCCTGATCCAACGGCCGAAGATTCATCCGCAAAAACGAATTCGTGATCTTGATGATGCGATCGAGGTTGATCCAACGGCCGAGATTCGAGCTCTAAAATAATAAACGAAAATACCGAAATTAAATCAGGAAAAATCCAAAAAAATTCAGAAAAAAATCCCAAAAATTTCTATAAACTTGGTTTTCCAATTCCAAACCAACTTGCTAATTTCCTATACTTGGGGGGCACGAAAATTTAAATTTCTCACCAAAAAACTTACCATTTTACACACTTTTGAAGCCTATATAAATCTCCATGCTCACAAATCAAACCATCCCAAGCAACAAGAGTTGAGTTGTCATCTTGTGCTTCAAGCCCTCTCCTTGGCTCTCTTTCTCACTTTTCTTTTCTCTCTTGAGTGTGAGAAGTTCTTGGTTTGTGGATTCTTCTTGGGTGATTGTCTTGGAGTTTGAGCATTGGGAACTATTGCTTCAACTTTGGGGGAAACTACATATCAAGGTGGAAGTGATTTCTTAAACTCCCATTTTTCTTTCTTGATTCATTAGCATGTTCATTGTTTGTTTGGTTTTAGAAAACAATGATTTTCAGT